>WHYT01013939.1:0-82803 GCA_009806455.1 Tetrax tetrax | reverse complement strand
AAATGAGGTGGGAAAGAAAAAAAAAAAAAAAAAGACAGTTATTACGGAGCCGATAACACACAGCGCCAGCATCAGATTCACTGTTGGAGCTGATAGCACTGTAGGCTGTGGATGTTGTTGTCAGAAGCAAAAAAACCCTGTAAAATGGCCATGGGAATTAGAAGTCTCCATGTTCACTGGGATAACAGAGGTAGCTTTGCAGCACTTGTCCTATTGTATGGAGTATCGTGCCTTGATTAGCTAATGTCTCCCAGGGCCAGATAAGCAAGGATGAATGTTCTGCTCCAGAAGGTTTCATGCTTTCTCTTTGTCATGGCTATCTATGGAGAGCTCCAACAGAAAGCTCTGCACACATAAAGAAGGCTCCCTGCTTCAGAGAAAAACATTACAGAAAATGGAAAATTGTTGAAATTATCCCATTATACATGAAGAATGCATAGTGCAGTGTTGTCATTGTCTCATTACAGACCACACGAAAGAGTAGAGCAACTCAAGAGATCTCCAAAATGGCACAAAGGGACCTTCCATACCTGTACAACTGCTCCAGGAGAGAAATCTGTCTTTCCTAATGGCATTAAGGGGGACAGAAGCAGGCACGGCGCATTGACTCAAAATATATTTATCCACTATTCAATGCGCAAGAACGAAGGCCTCCTTGAGATCCCTTTGGCCTAGGCCTTGTGATCAACACAAACATTGCTTTAAATATCAGCACACCCAAACATCCATAGTGAGGGTTCTTAAAACCCTGCAAGTCAGTTACACTACACATACAATACAGACAGTATTTCAGATTATTGTATGTGCCGTTCACTTTTACATACTAATGTAATATAATCTTTTACAGTTACTTTGGGAACTATAACTTGTGTCTGCATCAACTTTCAGGCCCTTAAATTTTCACCCAGTATTAGATATTTTCAAGCATTTTTTTTTTTTTAACATAGGACTTTTTAAAAGAGCATTAAATGATAGGTTCCCATGACTGTAAGTTGGAGCCTGATACAAAAAGCACAGAAGACAACAGGAGAATTCCTATTCACTTCAATGGGCTTTGCATCAAGTCCTTATTAAACACAGGCAGGTATGTAAAGGTGGTCTACAAATGCAGAAGGCACAGGTCTGATGGCCTGCCAGGAAACAATCAGTCACTGCATCATAAAATACGGTGACGGATTATCAAAAAAAAAAAACAAACCTGTTTTGCTCATTATTCCCTAAAGATTATTTGAAATGCTTTAGTGTTCATATGCAAAAAAAGGCAAGTAGATCTTAACTTAGCCTGAATTTTGAAGCATACACAACTTCCTGATGTTGGCAGATTTACTTCTGATTCCTACCACTCCAACAGGACAACCCCATTTCTGTGTTTACTTCAGTGTCTGTAATGTGTATGCACGTGGGTAAGGTTTGATCCTAGAGCCCTACCCGCTTTCTAGGGAATAGCGGAAAATCATACACAGACTTTTAGTAGCATGTGGTTTTTCTCTTCTAGATTCTAAACCTTTTCTCTAGGCCTAAAAATCCTCGCTTTGCTTCAGTACACAGCTCAGCTGCCAATTTTTAATTGCTAAAACAAGATGATGTTAAGCTACTTGGTTCTTTCTCCCCATTCCCAAAAGAGGCTCCTCAAAACATAAACCATCTTTAGTTCATGTTCAGGTAATAACAATTAGAATTACACAAAATGGCCAAGTTTAGACAGACTAGACAGTATTCTAGCCTAAACTAATAAAATCTAAACTAATTAAAATATTTTTTTTTTTTACAAAAAAACCCCCCACCTTTGACAATAGAAAGAAAGTGGATTTGTATTTCTGCAAAAGTAGAAGTAGTTAGAAAAGATGAGGTATTGCCTAATCCTGTTTTAAGCATTGTTATGGCTGTGCTGTATTACATATGCTTATAGAGTAGGACATTTATGGTAAACTGGTTAAGGAATTTGTGAGTAGGATTAATGAACTTTCCTTTCACACTAGACCAGATCAGATCACAGAAGGAGATCAATCTGTCATGATTCTCAGCTTTTGTTCAAGAAAGGCTAGGATAGCGAAGGTCAGAGACAGACTAAAGAGCAGCACTGCAATTATTTACTGACATGAGACTGGAAAGAATATCACATAGCTACATGGAGCACAACTTGGACTTTAGACACATAGGAAAGAATGGTTCATTTTATGCCACTAATCATAGCCAAGGATTAAGATATTTTGGAAAAGCCCTATTATTTCTCATTCGGCAAACCAGGATTTCATTACTGGTAAATCATGAAATTTATGAAGTCCATTCACACAAATTAATTTCCTTTCCTAATTTCCATTGGCATGTGAGATACAGATACATGATATAAATAAAAGCCTGTAAAGGAAAAGAAAAAGATACACAGAAATGTTTGCTGGTACTTAAAAGTGGGGTAATCTCAAGTAAGGATGTAGCTAGAAGAATCATGTCTGCAGCTAGTACATTCATTCTTAACTAGAAGGCTTAAATAGAAGGTTTAGGCTCTGAACTGGTAGAAATCACTGCAGCTGCACTACACCTAGATGGACCTGCTCTGACTTACTCTAGTTGTCTCTATCAGGAATAACCAAAGGTAAGTTCTTCCACTCTAAGATTTTCATTTTACAGCAGCAATGTAAAATCTAGATGTCTTTTCCATATTATGAGAAATATTCCTCCTTAGACATGCTAAAGAAACATTCTTGCAATCATTTTAGTATGTCAAGGTGTGGGGTTTTCCCCCTGCAGCGGTGCTTCCCCTCAATGAAAATATTTCATACAAAATTTAAATTTGTCTTCAGACAACTTTCTCAACATGGACATTTTTCATAAAATAGGCACAGGGAGGTGGTAGCTCGCATCGCTCAGGGGACCATGCACAAGAGAAAGCATGATACAGCCTCGTTTGGCGTCACAAGATTCTGCCAGCTCCTCCCTGAAACAAGGTCTCAACTGACAGCAGAGAAATTACGATGGTAGTTGCAGCAATCTAGATTTCATCATCATGGAAACTATAAATATAGCCCCTGAAACATCAGGTAGATGGCTGGCTGATCTCTAGCTGGTTGATCAAACGTTTTCAGGGTTGTAACTCACATGATCAGACACAGGCAGTCCTATCTCCTGCCCCTTCCTGACTAAAATAAAAAAGACAGTAAGTTTACTTCAAATTAATTTCAAAATTTCAAAAGCAGAGGTTTTTTTGTTTTTTTTTTCTGGATATTCGCCTAACAACAAAAGAAATGGTCCACCCATTTGTAGATTACTTGGAAAGAAATCTGGCTTCTCTATCAAAAGTCTTCAAAAGTTGACTTTTCATACTCGTGCTGAGTGCTCGAATCAAAAATATTCTTCATAACAATAAAGTCTGTCCCACTGTTAGCTAATGGTATAGTTATAGAAGGGTAGGTTCTGTTCCAGCAAACCAGTTCATTGGGGCAGAAGGTGCAGCTTGCATACAGCAGCCAGAAGGGCAGAGACTCTGGTACTAGATCTTAACAATCAACAAAAAACTGAATCATACAGAAATATTTGTGTTTTGTTGCTTCTCTGGTTTAAGATGGTGACATTCCCCATCACAAAATTCAGCAGAAGGGAAGGGTTTAGAGAGGAGTTTTCCCTTTTAGGCGAGTAGATGATTTTTTTTTTTTATAAAGTATCCAAGTGATTTTGGTCTGGAAACACTTACAAATTTTTGATGAGACACCATTCAGCCCAGGTGCTTTTCCCAAGTTAATATTAAATATAGCTTTGGAAACTTCAGCAGATGTTCTAATTTTTTCTAGTTCCAATTTTTTTTTTGCTACTACTCTGCCTTTACTTAAATAGCTGGCTCTAATTGATTCTTTAATACAGTGATTCATAATGTGTTGTGAATCTTCTGTTAATTTACTTGTGACTCTGTTATTATTTCCCCTGATTTAACACATCCTGTTTTAGAACATCCATGGAAGTCGACGGAAAAAAATTTCATGGCATTTGGATCATGTCCTAAATGAAATTTGAATGCCATCTTTTGAAAATTGCAAAGTAAGGGTATTTCCTGTTTTATTCTTCAATCACATAACCTTGAATAGGAGCTTTTACAAATCCTCCTCTCCCTTGTCAAAGGCTGATCGCTTCTACTCCTTCTAGCAGGACTTTTTTTCTGGGTAATTTCTAATTGGGGAAGTGCCAATAGATAATATTTTTTTATTTTTCTCATTTTTATTGAATGCCCTGTTACGCCGCATCAGAAGCTGTAAAACTGGTATGAAAATTTCTCACTAAGTTCAAGTGAAGTGACTGTATTTACTCAAAGAGCACTTCCCAACCCCTTCTTTTCTACCATATTTCTGAGACTTTTTTTGGGCTACTTGCAGGAGCTCTCTCCACCTACTGGTAGCGCAGAAGCCCCTTCCTCACTCCTTCGAAAACCTGGCAATAGACCATGGAAATAACTCCCAGGGTTATTTGAGGGTCCTGCCCTGGTGGAGCTGGGCCACTGAAACCTTCTACCTCCAGGCAGTGCAGCCATCTCACTGCAGATCAACACAGACAAACAGACTGGCTCCTCTGACTGGAGCTTACTGCTCTGATACACTCTCTCCTCAGATATATATAAGTTTAATGAGCACATTGCTCATTTAATCATCTCCTCTCATTTTTTCTCTATACTTAAATTATTTTGGGGCAAGGCGAGGTATTCTTTAGATATACTTTTCCATGGCAGTCAAATCCTGGGCTTCTACTACTCATTTGTACCATTTCAGTTTTAGAGAAACTCTTCTCTCTCACACCCACACTCACCCTTTCCCCTCTTCTTCCAAAATTCATCTTAGCTCATCTTTTTTTTTATGGGGATCTTATATTTAACCTTCCTCTCATTTCCCTTTTTCTCAAGCCTTCTTTCACTCTAATTACACCACCAGGTAGTTTCACAGCCATACTCTAAATCTGAAACTTTAAAATGCTTGCTAACTGTGCCACAGCATCATGAGAAAGCTTCTATTTTTTTAGTATGTTCCCCAAATAGAATAAATGTACATATATACATGCACTTGCTTGCAAATGTCACAAAGGGCCCTGATTTCCCAACTGCACTGAATCCTTGTAGGGTGCAGCCCCATGCAGGGCCCCTGCTTCGACCGGGGGTCCTGAAGTCCTGTTACACAGATCTGACTCTGCTAGCGAGTATGCACCAACTCAGCTGAGGGTTGCAGCTATCTCTGGACTTGTAAACTAGCTACTAAAATAGCGCAAGAAGATGCTTTCACATTAGCACTTCCTTCCGGCAAACCTTTCCTTGACTTCAGCGCTGCTGGTTCCTCTTTAGAACTTTAGTTTACCACTGCAATAGCGTGACGTATCTCAGATACTGGATTGCAAAAAGGTAAGTAAACCCTCTGCAAAGGAGATGGTCATCTTTATCTCTACGATTTTGGCTATATGCTGAACAGGGCAGAAACTAGCAGTTTGGCTGGCAACAATGGAGGTTTGCAGGTTCCTATCAAGCAGTGGTCTGAAACAGTACGTCCAATTGCGAGTCTACGGTTTAAATAGACTGTAGTGGTGTCTGTCTGGCCTGTAAAGGTCCAGCCCAGGTTTCTGGAAACAATTCCTGGAAAGTTCTTTGAAGCAGCCATTGCTTTCATCTTTGTCAACTGATGCAAAAAGCAGTCCCCTTTGGTTGATAGCACTTTCTGCCTCGGAATCAGTTTTGCTCCTCTTTCTTTTGCAAGGAGGTCTTTCCTCATCATAACATACTCTCTATGTGGAAGAAAAAATAATAAAATATTCCTGAGAACTTTTTCTAAGTCACTTAGGACCTCAGGGACTTGAGTAGAGCAGCCATTGCTATTACTGGTGGCCCCTTTTTCAAAGAGACCTCATGCAGTGCCTCGGTGAGGTACATCTAGCCAGCCCTTAAGACTCATTACATCTTTCTGCAAAACCTGAATTTGCATTGCATCAATTCTAGCAACTTCAGAAATTCTAGCCTTTGACTGCTAGGGCCCAGGAGACAGCTCCATAACGTCTGGCACAACGGTTAACAGTTAATGAGTTGGGGAAATTTCACAAGAAAGAAAACAAACAAGAGTGTGCGTAATTGAAAAAAAATTAGGACCAGTTTCTCTAACCTCTTTCTATACGACAATTTCACACATAGTCATTTTAGATTGAGAAGCATATTTGAGCATCCCAGTACTACTGACCCAGAAACATATTGCTATAAGGAGAAGATGCCTGGGCAAGTTGTTAATGGCTCATGCAGATGCTCAGAGGTGGAAGTCCTCAGAACAGTTGAGTCCAAGTGCAGTCTGGAGCATGGTGGAACACAGAGTTACCACAGGGAAAAAAAAAAAGCTAACTAATAGCAAATAGATAATCTTTACCAGTTGCTTCAGTCTTCCAAAAGAACAGCTGGATAGCAAAACCTCAGATGCTGGAAAAACATTCAGCAGCAGAGGCAACTGCAGCTCAGAGGCAAGCAGCAGCATGGAGCCAGATTTCAGAGCTGCAACGGGCATTTCAGTTCAGAAACTAACTGTGCACAACAGAAGGTCCACAGGATGGTCTTCTCCACCTGACCTCATGTTTCTAAAAGGTTTTACTCAACAGGCACCCGCAGTATTTTCAGAGAACTCAGTTATGAGTAGAAGAGACTTACATCACTCTCGCCCACCACAACTTCAAAGAAGCAAAATAATTAGCACATTAAGTCTTATAGCACACTACATATATGTCTGTGTATGTGCACACACATATATATGCACACATGTACTTTATGTTGTATGGATTTGCATATACAGTATAGAAACAGAAGTTAAAATAAATATTCTTCAGTTTTGTGTTTTTGGAGGCTTCTCCTGTGACCCAAACCAGCATTTTTTCTACTTAAGTAATGTGCAGAAGATTTTGCTTATAAGGTGTCAATGAAACACATATTTTCCCTGAAGCACTAAAAAAAGAATTGACTGCTGCTCCCAGGGTATCAAAATTGATTCGTAATATCTACTGCAGTACCTATTCTGCCACCCCAAAGATAGCACAACAGTTACGAAATGGAACAAATCTTTAGCCCTAGCTCCCACAGAAATCTAACATCAAGAGCAATCTGGACAGCACAGACATGAAGAGTCAAATCTTGTCTTCTGCACCCTCATATGGCTGCAGAATAGCCAAAATTAAGGAGACAAATCATGCTTTAGTTGTGCAAAGGCAAGGCAAGTGAGGAATGTTCTTGTGCATACATGATGCTTGGATAACATGAGCTATAACTACATAAGGACCAACTAATTTAATCCACTAATTATGGACTTTGATAGCCTATAGCATTGTTTTTCAAGACTGTTCAAGTGCTTGTATGCAAATTCACATGCTCAGGGACAATACAGTTTGGGGATTTCAACACACTTGCAGCACCATCTCACTTTGCCTTCCAGTATTTGTCTTGCAGTACGCTTCAGGGTGTGCAAAATGTAGAAGACCTACCAACAAAGCAAAGCAGGCAGGGGGCTGGTCCAGCTCCCTGCTTTGCAGACAAACCCAGCCAGATTGGCCAAAGAGGAACAGGAACATGGTTTTCCTACTGTATTTCTTACTCATCGATTGTTTCCAGCTATTTTCAATGCCCAGACTTCGCAGGCTTCCTCAGTGACAGAGGAGGAGGGGAACATTTTGAGGGTCTGCTTTTTTTCATAAGTTTCCTTTTAGCCTGGAGATAAGCCTGGTGTGGAAAGCCTGTGCCCCCTTTGGTTGCAATCAGCATTAGCTCCTTGAAGAGGAGGAAAGACCAGGAGCCAGGTTATCAAGAAGCCCGCTCTCGACAGCGGCGGTCAAGTCGCCATCAGGTCCATGACCGAGGCCCCAGTTGTCCGGCAGACGCAGATGAAACAATCAACTGTGCCGCACAGAAATCTGCTCGAAAAGACTCCCTCTCTGCATGTCTATCAGCGACCAGATTTCAATGAATGCAGCTATTATGCATTTTAACTACCAGCCATACGCCTGGTCCTGTTCCCAACAAACCCAAAGGGAATGGTGTTATTGACTTAAGTGGGAGCAGAGGCAGGCCCTCGCTGCTCTGCGATCTACCAGCACTACAGCTCGCTAGGCCTCAGCCAAGAGCGCCGTACGTGAAGTCGGGGAGTTTACTCATGACAGCACTTCCTCTGACACGTATGTGTTTGTGGGGCTGAGCTAGTGGCCAGCGTCAGCCCAAGCTCTGCCGAGATGCAGCAGGGGTCTGTGTGATACTCTGCTCTCTGGAGAAGAGGGGTTTTCTAAAAGAACTTCCCCAGAGGTGTTTTGCCAGGATGGGGTCGGGACATGAGAGCACGGAGGCCGTACACGAGCCACACAGCCCACACCTGACCTGCTAACACTGCACAGCTCAGCAGAAACGTTTCAAACAAACAACGTATTCCTAAAATGAATTGCATCGGAACAAAGCTTTCTCATGAAGCTTGTGCTTCTGCAAGCCACATATTTTCCTTGGCATTCCTCCAGGCTTAAAAGCAGATGTAAATGTTACCAAGGCTCAGATACAGCAACTTCTTCTCCCCAGATTGCCAAGGAAAACTTACAGAAAATAATCCACAAAACCTTTACCATTTGAAACAACAATGCCAACAGCCATTACTATGGAAATAGGAGAATGAATCAAGCATGGGAGCGAGAAGCAACTTCTTCCCCAGCTAACTGCACAGCCACTAGCAGGGGTACAGCGTGGAGCTGGCTCTTAGCTGAAAAGAGGGACTCCAAGATGACTTCAGCTTAATGACTCAAAATGTTTAACATGAAGGTGTCGCAAGCAGATGCACATACAGCAAATGCTGGGTTTTCAATGCTAAAAATACTCTCGAGTATCAAAATATTGCAAAGCACGGCCTGCTGATTTCTGCAGCTGTCCCATCGCTTGGCCAGCCTCCTGCTCCCTACGCTGGTGTCTGCCATCACTGAACAAAGGTTGAGGCATTCAGCACATCTCTGAAGGGACTGGACACTTTGAAAGCCTGAGACTCAAGGACCTCCCTGGAAATCTAAGTGCTGATGGCAAAGTTTGCTAGATTTCACAGCACGCTGCAGTGAAGAGGTAGGCAGGTCTACTCTGAGGGCAACTGCACACCTGGGACTGGAGAAAACTTAGTCTGGCCAGCTGCTCTCCTGGGGGCTTTCTTCTGCTGGGCCTCCAGGGAGACCCAATTCAGCAAACCCGCTAGAAACGGCAAAACCCCGTCTCGCGGGTGTGTGGTTTCATGTAACAGGATACCCCTCAAACCCAGACGTGCAAGTCCACCGAAGGTCTGACTCGAACGCATTACTTCAGTCCTCCCTTACTCATTGCATACAACCCAAGCCCCAAATGTTAACGACTCAGCATGTTTTATCACAGTAGCATGTACACTTTCAATCATCATTAGAGACGAGGAGGGTCTAGGCTCAGGCGCAATGCCAGATTAAGTAAAACTTTCCATGAGGAAAGCTATTTGTTTTCTCCCAGAGCCGCGAAGCTTGGCCAAGAGGGAGGGAGGGAAAAGCTCGCCCAATCCAGACCGAAGTGTAGACAGTGTTACTGGACTTTGCAGACTACCTGCATGTTGTTCTAATGACATCTGGACTACTGGAAATCACCGAGTGCACTCAGGAGTTTTCAAAGGCATAATTGTGGCAGCAGCAGACTAAACTTAATGCCTCGAAAGCCAATCGCTTTAATCATGAAGCTGAGATGTATGAAAAAGGATACATTTCAGCAAAAGAATAATTCTGTCTGCTATGGTTCCTGTTCAAATAAACTATATCACCAAACCACGTGCATTTGAAGAATATAGAAGAGGGAAAAAAACCCATATGGTTTAGAGGCAAAAAACTTTCATATATACTGTACAGGAGATATATGGACTTGTCAGCCATCTAACAGTTCAACACTGTAAGCAATTCATGGGAATGACATTAGCAATAGCTCATATTACATCCAGGAGTTACAGCTTTTACTGCAAAAGTTATTTTTAAAGAGCCACGTTTAAAATGAAATGGCTGGCAGGGCTGCAGCTTTCAGTAACACTTTACCTGTGGTTTTGCCACTTTTACATACTTATTGGGGGCTTAATGCTCCCAATTTACCTTTTCAGAGTAAAATAAAAGTTGCAATGAGTGCATTCATTGGCACAGTGCTATAAAACTCACAGCTGTGCAAAGACAATCACAAGAACAAAAGCCTCCTTGTTTCAAAAAAAGATGATGATGTGGTTCTGATACTTTCTGTTAGCCACGTATCTAAACATCACATACCTTCGTTTACGGCCTATATATTTTCATCTTACTACACAAAGATTTATAGATCGGATCAAGTCAAGATCAGGATAGAGACCTTTATGAAAGTGTCCATGTGGAGAGGAGGAGGCTGAATTAATATACAAAACTTCAGACAAGAGATCTGTCTTTCAGATATTGTTATTCCAGTTCTGGCTCCTACACAGGATTCAGGGCGTTCTGGAAAACAGTTTCTTCAATGGCGGGTGGAACCCTGGCCCTGCTGCCAGCAATGGGAGCATGCTGCCAATTTCAGTGTGGCTGGGATTGCATCTCATCTGAGATTAGAACCCAGGCAAAGCTTGAAGAAACCGAGATCTTCTTCAGCTTCAGTACTCAGGCATACCTTGATTAAAGAACCCCCCAGGATCCTGCTTTGCTTTCAATTAAAAATTGCTTTTGTAAAGTTCTGTGCATTAATATAACAAATGGGATCACAGCATGTACAATACCCCTTGAAATCTGATGAGAACGTAAGTCATACACTTTTTCCTGTTGGTACCAATGTGTTTCCCCATGCTTTTTTGAAATAGCTTCATTTTCATCTGTAATGAAAACTACTTTCTTTGATGTACCTAACGGCAGGAAATAATTTCACAACTGAGTATCATTCTGCTGCAGGTAAAAAATGTAATAGCTTGTGGGAGTGCCAGTTACAACTTGAAAAATGTTTCTTGGCATTAGCATGCCTAATTGAACTCTCTTCATCCTGGTGAAATAAAAGATTTGTAGCTCAGTTTGGTGTTCCACCCAGGCTGCACTAGGTCCAGGAAAAGGAAATGGGAATAAGGAAGGTGATTTCAAGTCACCTTTAGCATCTCCTGTTGTGAGCTTGGCCAGTTCCCAGCTGCCTGAACATCCTGAAAGCCGTGCGAACTTACGCTCCACTGCCTCTGGCTTGGGGTTTCTCCTACCACTAAGAAAAGCATTTAAAATTTGGAAAAAATATCTGAGCTGCCCTAGTCAACAGAGAAGAAGCAGGATTAGTTCAAGAGTAGACTAGCATAGCTTTTGACCAAAGTCCTAGTCAGAGGGCCAGAGAGAGAAGCATGTTCACAATTGAGATGTGAATTAGGTAAATTTTCACATCCCCTTGAGAGAACAAGTGGTTTGACAGACTAGGAAGAGTTCTCATCAGCTTGTGGCTTCCCCAAACTGGTCATCTCTTCAGGCAATGCTAATTCCACTTCACGCCTCAAAGGGTTGTACAGCACATTAGACTCACAGATCCTCAAATAAAACATTTTCTCTTAAAAGAAATTATGGCATGGACTTGTACTGAAGAGGTCCCTCAACCCTGTCTGTCCAAGGCTTGTCCATGAGGTCCACCACCCTAGCACCCCACACTACTCCCTGGTTAAATGTGAAAGGGGAATGTAATGAAACCGTCGCTGTCTAGGGCAGGAGTGGCACAGGGACACAGAGCCAGCATCAAACCTGGTGTGGTCTGCCAGGGTGCCCCAGTGTCCTGCAGGATGCTGCAAGAGCTTCTGGCAGGGAGGACAGGAGACACTCCCTCTTCTGCTGCAAAGGACCATGGGCTCCCACAGTGGACCAAAACCAGGCATCAATGTCACATTTCAACAGCTTTTAATCAAATCTTGCTGTGAAAGCAGCAAAGGGAGTCAGCCATAGTCTTTGCTAGGAGGTTGAACTCAGAATTATTTGAAACGAGTGCTGGTATACAAGCCAGATACCTTTCAATATCAAGAGCATAGCCACAATGTATCAGATATCACTTTATGGGGTGAGTTTTAAGTACCTTCTACATGTTGAATCATATATTCACATACTGAAATGGACAGTACATTTAATAAGTAGCCCAGGTGGCTACTGCAGATTTTGATTTAAAATAAGACTGCCAAAACCAAAACTTATTTGCCAAAATGGAAGTCTCTTCGGGTGCTCCCTTTATATCACTTCAGCCAGCAACCATTTCTGAAGCAGAAAAATGTCATATACAGGATATATATTTCTATAAACTCACTGACTGTTTTTTTCCATCTATACTCTGCAGTATAGATGGTCTATATTTGGAGACACTCCAGACCAAAATAAATGAATATTGCTTTCATCCCATAAGCTGAAACAAAAAAAAAATCTGTTTATACCTGGTCCAAGATTGCTATGCATATATTAGATACATAAATCAAACCTCCTAGAAGTGGTAGACAAGCTACCAAAATTTTACCAGATACAAAATGGCATAACCAGTTAGATATTTTATTTGCCTGGTAGTCCCACAAGTATGTTAGATGTCTACACCTCACATTTCATAAGTACTTTCAGGTCAAACCGGAGATATTAAATAGCTACAAGACATCATGAAGATACAATTTTTTTTAATGGAGTGATGCTTTGAGAACTTAATTTTTAATGTAATTAAAGTATTTCATTACTTTTAAATTACTTTAGGGATGAGGGATAAAGTATATCTAGAGGTATACTTAGAGTAGCAAGCAAGGAAAGCAGTCAAATACATCTGACCTCTCTCTGCCTTTCATAATGTTCACAGGTGCAAAGATTGAAAAAATATTGAAAAAAAAAGTTTAAATTATGGTGTATGAAGAGATCTGAAGTGAATCAGTGAGACAACAAATTGTAAAGAGGTAAAGCACCAATCTATTTTAAAAAAAAAAAAAGAGTAACTGTCCTTACTCATGGGTATGATTCAGTATTGTGGTTTTCAGAATATGGTCATAAAGCACAGATATCCCACCCACTCCTCCAACAAGGAAAGCACTAAAGATGGATATGATACTAACAAGAAACAATGGCAATGGCTTAACAGCTCCTATCCAAAAAAAGAAAAATCAAGCACATGAAAAAAGCTTTTATTTAATATGAGCCGCTCTGCAAAACTCATTCTCCTTTGTTCCACAGTTATGGACAGAGGTCTGAATGAAACGGCACCAGGCACAAGGCATTGCCTATGTGGAGTACTTTGCCTTTTCAGTGCAGATGTCAGCGAACAGCACCTACCGGGACACCAGGAGCAATTACTGGTGGTTTCCAGGCAGTCACCGTAAAGGCCAAACTGCCCTTTGAGACTGTGCAAGGCAGTCCAGATGGCATCCTTCCGTAACTAATACGTAAGCACGAGAAGGGGATTTTTTTCTGAAACAGGATGAGTTGGTTAGATAGTTGCAGGGGAGGATAAGATGACATCAGATGCGGCTTCAAGTCACACTTACTCTGGCCTATGGGTGGGCTGCTGCCACCCAGAGCAGTCCCGCTGCACTCCCTGACCCACAGCAGCAGGAGTCTTGCCCCTCTCGTGGGCTGGACCCAGATATTGGACCCAAGGGATGTGGTTCCATGAGCTGACCCAGTGGAAAACTACGTGGGTTTTGCTATTTTTGGCAGGTTAATTTTCCATTAGCCTGTTCTGCTGCTCCCTAATCAATTGATATGACTCAAAGGAAGCAGCAAGAACATGTGGCTAAGGGGAAGATGGATCAAGGCCACCCTTTTCATGGGAGCCTGCAGTTACATCAGATTAAATGTAATGTGAAACCAAGGTCTGCACTGGTGGTGAGAAGGTTGCCTCCATGAAATACATATAGCATAGATCTAACCAGGCTTCCAGCCTGACTCACGGCTTCATACTCCTGTGCTGTGTGTCTGAGGCATGCCGGGGCTCTGCATGGTTAGAACAGAGGGTCTTGGCCAGCACAAGTCCCACAAATCATGCTTCCTGCCTTTAGCCCCTCTGCTGCACACTTTGCCTCTCAACTGCCTAAATACTGAGACAAATAAGAAAACAGTAGTAGTCCACTCCTGATTTCTACAAGGGCTTCATTCTGTCAACACAGAACATAGAGTGGATGACCTTTTCTTCAGGCAGTGAGATAAGGCATAGATAGGAAAGTGCAGCTCACATGGGTTATGCTCCATCAGTGTGACCCGAGACAAACCTAAATATCAGTTTAGAAATAGAAAACAGACTTCCTCTGGCTACCACTTCTGATTACCACCCTTACGGGGAACTGGTGATGTTTATTTTTTTGGAACTACATAAGTTAGTATTTTTCTATTATATATTGTTACCATGACTGTTCGCCCATGAATTCTTTCTTAGCCTATAGTTCTTGTGGTCAGCCACACAACGATTTTGATAGCCTGTTGGATGCCAAAGGGAAATATATTTGGATTTGGCTAGCTAAAGAGATCTTCAAAGTCAAATTTAAGTATCAGCGCAGATGTACATGGTGGCTTCTACAATTACTTCTGATTATCTGCCAGAGGACTGGTGTGTGTGTGTGTCTAGAAGAGAGATGAGGGTAAAGACTAAACCATTTATGCTTTGTCAGAGAGAATGCGTGTTGCTGAAAAAAAATGAAATTTCTCTCTCGGACAACATGGTAGCAAAGTTCCTCCATTCCTCCAGGAGAAACCCGAAGTGCACATGGCTGAAGAGCTTCATCCTTTATCCCTGAGCTGCAGTCCCACCTCTCCAGCAGAGACGAGCCAAATGCAGCTTTCATAGTGCTGTCAGAGAAGCAGTTTCTGGATTCTGGAGAGCTAAAGCAGAAAGACTGCCGATTTCTTGTTCTTTTCTAGAAAGACAGCTATATACTAGGTTTAGATTTTATCTGTATTCTCTTCCTTCCATAGATAACTTCTGGTTTCTCTCAAAACCAAAATTTGGGCATGGCTTTTTGTTTTGGCTTGTATACATTTCATGTTTGGTTTGTTGAAATTTTGCTTCTTACAGCATAGATAGGTGGTAAAAATGCACGCTATATGAAGAAAACCTTGTCACAAAAGATGTGTTGTGCAAAACTTCAGTGAACTGAACTCCTGATTAGGAAAAAAATCCTTAGACCTGTCTATCATGTAACCAATAATAACTTCTGTTAAGAAAAATAATTTTCCTAGAGTTGAAAAGGAAGAGGCTGCTACTCGAGCTCCAAAATCAGTGAGTATCATGCTGTTTAAAATAGAATGACTAAATGTCCTGTTTTAAAAAACAGTGCAATGAATTGTCTTTAAATTCTCCCTGAAAGACAATCACATTCAGATGTTCCTTGGCACCAATTAGTTTCAGTGCAGCCATTTCCGAGGCATTACTTCTTCAAATAGCAGGGTCTGTTATATAAAGTTATGTGGCTATTGGAAGGGAAATCATGTCCTACATTAAGGTGAGGGTCCAGAATACTACTGGGATACTTAGCAGCAAGTGCTAAATCACAGTTCAGTGAGGTCACATAATCAAATTCCAGATTATCCCTCTTATTACATTCGACTAATAAATCTTTGGAAACTAGAGCCTGACAAGTTCATCACAGCATTTAACTTTTCAGTGGTGCGTGTAGAATACATACACATATAGAATCTTACAAAAGCAAAAAAAAAAAGAGCAGCAGCAAGTCCACCATAAGAACAGAAGAAAAACTAGTCTTAACGTCAGATGCCACCAGATTGAAAAGTTATGCTGAAAGATGTGCTTCCATCTTCAATTTGAACCTTCTGAACTGAAGTAGAGCAGTTCAGCATTTAGTTCCAGTGAACATATTTGCACATCGGACATCTCACTGCATTATGGGTGGGACAATGTTAAATATGTTTTCACTGCAGCTACACAGGTCACTGGCATGGGCATAAGCCAAGACCATACGGTTAAGATTATGGCAACATAGCTATCTGTCATGCAGCTAAGTCTATGGTAACTAACAGCATTTAATGCTTAGATAATGTGGTTTCATTATCACAAATGAAATTAAAGAGCCCTTTCCTGTATAGAGACAATTCAAGCAAAAGTCCGCATCACTCCACCAGGCTGTTAATTGAATTTTTTTCCACCAAGATTCAAAAGGAGGAGGGGGTTAAGGGAACTCACTGATATAGCAACATGGTCGAACGCAAACCTATGCTGCGGAAGACTTACCATCATCCAGGTACATCTGGTCCAATTCCTCAGGTTCTCGCTTGATCGTTACAGGAATAGGGGCCAAATTATGATTACTTTCCTCATGCAACTCTGGCAATGACAGTGGTTGGGTTGTTGGAGACTCATTTCTGTGAACCTTCGGCAGTTGCTGCTGCTGTTGACCCATTATGGATGAGTGAGTTGGACTGCAGGACTGCAAATAGGTTGGCTCTTGGGTAACAGATGGAACTGGAGAAGAGGGACTGTTGGGATAGAGTGTTTGTTGATAACCAAGGGGACAGCTACTGCTCAGATGTTGACTCACCTGCGGCTGCAGCATGATGTGAGATGATTGCTCGGGGGAGCTTGGGTGCACAACTATAGACCTTGGCACTTCCTGTATGGTGGGGACACCTCCAGCGGGCTGCTGAAGTCCGAGGTGACCGTGGCCTGGGTTGGGGATGCACTTGTAAGGAGAGGACGAAAGGTCGTGCAGCTTGGGGCTTGCATTGGGAGAGGGTGACATCACGGCGTTTCTCTGCTGACAGGAGGCAAAGCCAGCCACGAGGCACGAACCAGGATCGGGGGGCATCATGATCTGCTGGCTGTAGTACGGTTTAGAGAGAGGGCTTAAGCCTTGGTTCATTGGTCCACAGGTTTGAGTAGGCTCATAGTCATCTGTGGGTTCTGTTTTTATAATTGGAACTGTTAAAAGAAAAAATTTTTAAATAAACATGAGTTGCGTATTGGTATGATCAAGTTGGCTTGTGGCTAGGATACCCTTTGCAAAACAAACAACGTCTTGAATAAGACTCTGTGTGTCTTTTGCCTAGTTCTCCCACCCTATAAAAAAAAAAAATGAATGAGTCATCAGCACAAGAAAGTCACAGCTGGTTCTAATATTGAAAAGGACTATTTTCTTTGGACTCTCCTCCAGCACTAATGTGCTATAAAAATCTATTTGCAAATAGCTGTGCTTCAGTGGAAGCTTTGGACCCAAGGGCTCCATGGATTTGTAGTAATCAAAGCAAGAATTTCAACTTGGATATACTACTGCATTTCTACGGCTACTGATGGCCCATTTGATAAATGTCTGCAGATTCGGTAAAGTGGAGCATAATAAGGTAGAGATGGGGCTTTCAGAGTTCAGCGAAAGTAAAATTGCAAAGATACATGACAAATGACTATCTACAAGAAGTTTTCAATTGTGTCAGCTCCTAACAAATGTTAACTCAGTCTCTGGCTAACAAAAAAACTTGACTCCTATTCTAGACCTCTGCTTGCTCTACCCATTGTCCCAAAAGAGGTTCTAATTGAGCTGTCAAGCCATGCCTCTAAACACCACCAACACATGGACAGAATGACTGTCTTCTATGAACACCAACTCAGTCATGACAAATGTAGAGCTGCCTTCTCAAATCAGAGAAGAAATCCTTCCTCAAATCAAAGTGTCTTTTTCACACTGGCTTTCTCTCTCAAATCAGAGAGGTGCCTTTGCTGCTTCTCCTCCAACATATGCAGTGCACAGGTAAAAAATATCCATTTCCTCTATCAGGAAAATTTTATAAAGAATAGGACCAAGCTAGTCCATAGATATATTTTTTCTAGCCAGATGCAACTCTAAAGCATACAACAACGGAGTATGGATGCACAGTGGCATTTATCTTCTTTCCCAAAAAGAGATCCACAGGAACAGCCATCACTTGAAGGTGCTGTTGGAAATTTATGATGACACTGGAGAATATATTTCGGAATATAAGAATAATGACCCATTATGGCACAAAGTTATTAATGAAACATCTTTGCACAACTCAGCTCAGAGCACGTGTGTTGCATGAGTGTCTCTGACTGTATTTTTATTTGCGTAGGTTTTACAAACACCCTTATACATTCCCCAGCCATTTACTATATTCCTGCATCAGGCTTTTGAACCCCTAAAAACGCACATGTGTGCATGTGTACATATAAAACCTCTTTTAACACTCACAAATTTTGCTGCTGGTGAATGCACTTCACTACCCTTGTTTTACAGTCCCCTAGCCTCTTGTTAATTTAGCTCCTTTTATGTTCTTTTACATATAGATGCTTGCAACACTTGTTTCAAGATTTCTAGCACCCCTAGTAAAAACATGTCTATATATGTAACAGATGCACAGGTGCTGCTCAAGACAAACGTGCTAAGGATAATGGCGTGTCATTGGATTCCTTGTAATCTTATTTTCACCTGCTGGAGGGCTGCGCACTGGCTAGCAGCGCTACTAACGCACTTGGTTGCAGAGAAGCAGATTCCAGGTTCAGTGACAGCTTTATAAAACCAATATCACACCCTTTATGAAAATGCAAGACCAAAGAAATGCACCTAGATAAACATAGCAGGTCAGATATTGTAAGAAAATACCTTTAACAAGTTCCTGAGCTAGCAAATATTCTCACATGTTTTATATTAGGTTCACTGTACTAGCACTAACCACAGCACAGCTGGAAATATGATGGTTGTTGAACATTGAATTTTCCCAATATATCACTGTTATAGAAACACCTGTGCTAAATAATTCCAAGCTCAACCACTGGCAATTCAACTCCAATAAGCCCCGGAGTTGTCTGACTTGTTACAACCTAGGGAAGGGTTATAGCCCTGGTGGCAGGCAGGCTGGAGGCTGTAAAGAAGGCAGGTTCCTCATCTCAGGCTGCTTTTCTACTGTAGCTCTTCCACGGCACATCTTACTTGGTCTACCAGGCAGTTTTTTTGTCGCTTCACTTTGATTTTTCTCTTTATAAAAGCAATGCTATGGCGTCTATTTGGAGGTCTGATCAGTGGCCAGGAACACTGGGAATCTCTTTTCATACATTGCTACACTGAAATACACCTGCTGCAAGGAACAGAAGGATAACCAGTAAGTCCTGCTCTGCACTGGGCGAAGGACTGACGGGCAGAAGGGACTCTATTCCAGACCTGTTAGCCCAAAAACTCTCTTGGAGAGGGTGACAGCAACCAAGGACATTTGGGGCTGCCCATAAATTCAGAGTTCAGAGGGAATATAGAATTACAGGATCAGTCAGGGTAAGTCACAGTGGCTTGTTTGCTGATGGCAGGCTGGGAGCCAGAGAGGGAAACAAGAAGGAGAGATATGAGATTAAGTGGGATTCCCATTTTATTTGACACCTGTTTACACTGTCCCCCAGTATTGCTCTGAACTGATACTCCTGAGCATCAGTTAATTCTTGTAATGAGAAACAAACTGCCTTTAGATGGACCAATACTACCTGCACTTAGGATTAGAGATGTCTGAACTTGTTCAACTGAATTATCTCCATTACTTTTTTATAATGTGTTTATTCAACACAGTAAAAAGTCTCCCCTTGCTAAGTATCATATATTTTGTTTGTATGCTAATCTTATCACTAGAATAGGTATCACACTGAAGACAGAAAAAGTATTAACGCTGAAATGGTGAACGGATCAGTATCTGCCCTTTCAGTGCTTTGCCATTTGTATAGCCATTTAACACCATGCAGAGTGAATGTACAGATTTTACCAAGCTGGGATGGCAGCCACTCACTCCCCTTTAAAAAAGTGTAAATGTCTTCACAGGGTACCTGTTTGGAGAAGGAAGCTCTGTAGGATTTGTTGTGGGTTTTTTTTTTTTTTTTTTTCCCTGGAGAAACCATTACTAATGACCCAGATGATCTGGAATCAGATCTGCAAATCTGAGCATGTCAGCAGAAACATAAGATATTTACACTTCCCTTTCTGGCTAGACCTCAAATTTTGTATATCACGTTAATAACTGTATTACTTGACTTGTGGAGGACAGATATAGCACAAATTGTTACATTACACCAGTTAACAATTTATGATTCTCTATCCTGTATCTGCTTCTTGCCAGCCTATGCAACTTCACCAAATGGAGTAATAGAGGCCAAAAATCTTTACCAATGTTTCTATTTCCAAACTCAGCTCAAACGAGCCGTGGGTCTGACCTCCTGGTTGTTCTTAAAATACTCTGAATGTGTCAAAAGTTGGTGTAAATCACCTTATAAGGTGCCCTTTCTTTCTTTACATGGGCAACCATTTACTTCCACTTTGCAAAGGACTGCAGAGGGCTGGGGGCAGAAGCTGTGGATATTTCAATGCACACCTTCCAAAACCGATGCCGGAATAGCCTGTACCCGTACTCACTGGCTACCCACTTACCATGACGGTATCTACGGCGTTCCTTAAACAAGTTAAAATACTTGCATGTTATAAGGTTACCAATTCCTAACACACCCTACCTAATACACTGCCTCACTGATTTTAGAGGGCTGAGACCCTCTGCTGGGGCTAGCAGCCACAGCTGACTTAGAGCAGCTCACGACACAAACCTTACATGCCCACTTTGACCATCTTCTCCTAGGCAGGAACCCAGCGGGCTCCTCCAGAGCAGCCAGGGCAGATCATCAGCCAGCTGTGGACTAACGTTACCGCTTACCTATTGACTTGTGCTTGATTAACTGCAAATCTTTACACCCCTGAGCTAGAAAAAGGGGTTTCGTTCTCAAATACATCCCTGTGGAAGCACAGTAAGCAAGCTGCATATCCGTTTCCACCGTCACTCGCTTCCACAAGTGAGTATTTCACACAGAGGGATGCGACATGATACAGAGAGTACAGTTAATTTTCTCAGGATTAATATTTAACAGAGAACAGGCCTGACTAACTTCTAGCTCAACTATTTCAAATCTTAAATGACTTGGTAAAAACGTGCCAGCTGAAAGAGACACTCCTAGTCACACAGCAGGCCTGGACTGGCAATTAACTGGAAAGCCCTACAGCTGTTCAGAATATGCAAGCACTTTTAGCACAAACTGGACTATTTCTTAAATTCAGCAGAGCCATATCAAATGGCAACAAGCATTCTCTCTCAAAGTTGCTCTGTGGTGCTGTGATAACACCCAGTCTTGCAGACTCTTAGCTGGCTAGAATGAAAAATTGTGACCGAATCTGCCATACTCTGGGATTTGCCAATAATAAATTGCAGCAATGAAGCCAGAATTTGTGAAATTGCAAACAACAACAAAAAAAGATGCTGTTTTTACATACACTCAGATGCAAAAGTAATTTACTCGTTTAAGAGACCCTGCTCTGCTGAAGGATCAGGCCCTTGCCATAAAAAGGAAAAAATGAATGCAAGCTCGATTTGTATAGCGAACTTTTAAACGCTTGTTACTTCACAATGCATTAGATTGGCCGACAGATGATTTTAAACAGTCCTCGATTTTGAATATTAAAATATGACAGAGCTCACAGTGCTAAATTAGTTTGATAAGCAACTTAATCTGTGTTAATTGGTTTTCAGTGGTTCAATGATGCCTTCTTAGACTCTGGACTCTTGTCATTATGTCATCTAATTTAACACAAAGTTCTGAGAACCACGCATTGGCAGCAGCCCTGGCTATAAATCAAAGCTTCTTACTCAGAGAGACCAGGGTTATGACATCATACCGAGGCACCGGGCGGAAGACAATGGTCCTTCTGTATGGATCTGAATCTGGAAGAAATATTTCAGCCAGTCCTGCAAGCCCACATTTAAATGAAAAGCCTTTCTTGCAGGTAAAAAGTTAATATATCAAACCTTGAAGAAAAATAATAAATCATGCGTATTCGGTAAAGGGAGTCAGAAAGTGTTTAAATATAAATTATATGTATTTTTTGACAATTCTAACAAGTCTGTTTGCTTTTACACTTTAGCAATCCAGATGGGTTTTTAAACTTGGTTTTGGGAAGTGCTATTAAAATATGTGAACTGAGAAAATATAATCATACAAATTAAACAGATGTTTATCCTGATTAACATTAAACTACCCAATTCCCATTTCCACATAGTATTATCAGTGCAGACATTTATGGCACTATAATATACTTATTTTGCCCTTCGTTTGATTGAAACTACCTAACAAAATAGCCACTTTTCACAGTGCAGACTATGATGTAGTTCCATGGCACCAGTGCACAGATTTTTGGTTAGGATATGAAAATCAAAACACTACTTTTTTATCATGTGTACACACAGACTTCTTCAACTTCTGGACTAAATGTCTTGTAATTGGTAAGAATTTGGGACGAGACTTTCAAAGAGGACTGAGGAGTTAGGTGGCCAAATCTCCATTACTGAACTGAGCTCTGAAATGCCATTTGTGCCTTCAAAATCCTCCCCTGTCAGTTAGTTTTGAGCCAGGCAGCACACCCTCTTCACCACGAACCAGACATTCCTTCAGAAGACGCTGTGCAGGTCATCCCAGCTGCTGCTCCTGCTCCGCTGATGGCCAACCGGAAACATGGTTTGGATGTGGACACATCGTTATGCACAGCTTAGCCACTCTGGATTCATGCAAAGACAAAATCCTGGCTGCTGCGGCAGCATCGGCTGGATCCAGCAGGCTTGAGCAGAGCGAGGACCTCACCCCTTGTTCTGACCCTGGAGCAGTCTGGTGCTGGGGAGAGGCAATGGGCTGGCTGCTCTCAGAAACTATAATCCCCCTGTTCTGTAACACCAGAGCAGCCGTGGCCGAGTAAAACTTTCTGCAACGCCCTGCCAACCGATCTGCAGCAGTGGCGATCTCAGTGATGACGGACGGGCACTCAACCCCAGGGATCTCCTGAGAGTCACTACAGGGGCCTTTGCAGAGGCTGTCTGTGAACTGGGTATTTTTCCCTAGGCACCAATTCAACCAAAATATTTTTAAAAGGTCAAGCTACTATCAAGCCTTCACTTTTTAGTTCATAAAACCAGAGCACGATGACTCAGAAACAAAGGGAGCCTCACGTTATCAAGAAGCTGTTGGCAGCACACGTGTGTGATTGCAGCTTTTATCTACGCAAGTATCTGAATTCACCGTCTCTTGGTAGCACACTGCTACCGGTACTGCCGGTACTACCTACTGGGAGGGCTACCTCTAACACATGCCTGCCCGCTCTCTTTGGGTTTATGTGTATATATTTTTATGGGATCAGATGCATATGTACAGTTTTATACAAGAATAGCCTCCAGGCAGATGGAAGCCTTGTGCACACATCTCAACCTATAATCTCGGACAGTGCCATTATCTGATTAGAAAGTGCTTTCCAGTTAACTCATTTACTAAATGCTTTTCAACAGCTGTTAAGCTATTAGGTTATTCAACATATATTTATGAGACAGAAGATTATATATGGTAGCTTGGTGCACACACTGTTAAACTGCGTTGGGAGGAGTGGAAGGTAGGTGGAGGGCATTTGGGTTTTGTTAGTACAGAAGATAAGTATTAGCTTTCTCTCTGAAGAAAATGGGAGAATTCTTAAGAGGCACGATTCATTTTCCATCATAACAGTTCATTAAATCCTACAATGTTGAAAAGGATAAATCAAGTCCTGTGGTATGTCCACTTGAGCTACTCTACTGCTGCTCCCATGGCGCAGCACCCAGCTCCGCTGCAGCCGTGAGCTGGAGGTTTAACTGTGCAAAAAGCCCAGGCTGCACTGGCCAAGGCTTTCTATGTCATATCTGTCAGATGTTAAAATTCACTGGGGCGACGGCTTTTTTGACAGTGCGGCACAACGTTACACCAGCAGCTTTGGCATGACTCCTGCTCTCCTGACGAGGGGAGGAGAATAGGAAAGCAGGAGCTGTGGGCAGGGGTCCTGCAAGGCAGCAGCGTGGGAGCAGCCTGATGTTCCTCGTCCCTTGCAGTCCTATGGGAAGTTCTGCAGGGGCGAGCTGGCAGGAGGGCATCCTCACTGCACCAGTCCTAACCCCAGATCCTCCCTCTCTGGAGAGGGGGTTGGACACGGCTGACCTCAGCCATCTCCTCTCTGAAGAAACAGATCCTCACCCATGCATTTCACCTCCAGCAGCCACCACCACCACATCCCCTTTAGGATCAGTCATGACCTCAGCCATCTCCGCTCTGAAGAAACAGATCCTCACCCATGCATTTCACCTCCAGCAGTCACCACCACCACATCCCCTTTAGGATCAGTCATGGGGCTAGATTAATTATGGTGATAAGCCACTCGAGGAGAACAAAAAAAAAGCATCTCCTGTAATCCAGCCCATGTAATTCTAAACCCCATTCTCCCTCACTCAAGTTTTACCTTTTGGCTTTTAAGCTAATTGGAAGATCATAAAGCCCCACACTTGCTAACACATGCATGTGAAATCTCTGGGAAGTAAGGGAGGGAGTTCTCAAAATGCTCATGCAGAGGGGTTCAGTAACCAAAACTACAGGCTGAGTTTTATCATCTGAAGGGGAATATCTGAAAAGAGAGATACTGCCAAGAGACAAGGTTATGCACTGGAAGTTAACTGCTACGGGTGATCATTGCTGCGGCAACAGAGCCTGCTGGTCAGACGGAGCCAGGGGCTTCAATATAGTGCTCATCCACCCTTGCCTGTCGCAGGGCTCCTTCTTGGCCTTCCAGATGAAGATAGAGCACCGCACAGCAAGGCAAGAGTTTTGCCCCTAAAAATTAAGAGGACTGCATCTGCAAGTTAGATGCAGCTGGCTTATTTTCAGCCGATGGCTGAAATGGCATCCAGAAATGGGATGTCACCTGGACGAAATGTGGGCAGCTCTAATAGGAACCCAGCAACGGGGAGCAAAAGCACCTGAGGGCGTAATGCTGGCGAGTGTAATGTGCCTCTGCTCTGTCACAGACCTGGCGTGGCTGCTGGAAGGGGGTGGAGGGGCTGATGAGCCTGGCAATGGTAAATTTTGTCATCCTCTAAAATGGAAACAGGACTCCAAAAAACCTCACTTGCTTTTTGTTACTCTGTTAAACAGCAAAAGTAGCAATCAGCCACCCAGCAGCCAAAATGAAATAAACTGTGACAGTGCATAGTGTAAAAACAAGCAACTGTGATTCACGTTTTCACCTAAAAAAAAAAACCCAAAACCCCTGGGGCCAACCTCCCCGCACCTTGTCTCTCCTGTTGCCCTGCCCCGATCTGCGTAGGCTTTGTGGCAGCCCGGCTGTGCCCTGGGCTGGATGCAAACCCTTCCAGCAGGTCTGAGGCCTCAGGTCTGGCTCAGCCGCGCTCCGTCCCCTCGCACACAGCCCCGGGAAGGCAGCACTGACCTAAGTTGGGCCTGGGAGTAACGCGCTCCCGCTGACTTCCATGCCCCTTCCTCCGTCTCCCCAGGCCGGCTGCAAGGCGCTGCCTGCCCTGGCACTGCCACGGTCGTGTTGCATGTGCCGCAGGTTAGGACCGTCTCACAACCCAGGCACTTAATTTGGTCCCGCTTCCCCAACTACCCCCAAATTACCCCCATTTTGCAGACATGACTAGGCTAATAATTTTGCCAGCCCCGAGCACGAAAATTCAACAAAGACTCAAGAGGTGTGAGGTTTCAGGGGATGATCGGCAAAAGCTGTGCTCTGTGTCACATTAGAGCGGCAACGCTCGGCATCCTCATTTTATTATTTTCTGCTAAGGCGGCCGATGTCGCTTTTTAACTCAGAAAGTGAGATGTGGGCGGAAGAGCTGAGGTGAAACAGAGGCACGGCTGCTCAATGCAATCACTAGAAAACTGCTGATTGTACTCATCTGTAAGGGAGGCAGGGGATAATTTTAGAGCAGAGGCAGGAAGTCAGGAGGATGCTGACAGCAACGTGCAGTGGGCCCCGCTCACCCTTCTCAGAAGCAGACCAAGAGCTTCACTTTCACGCCGCCGGCCTGTAAACAACAATGCTAAGGCACATCCAGTCACCACAGGCAGGCTCTCAGCACGGCTCTGTAACCGCAGGTCCAAAGGACCTCCGTCCCCACCAAGTCACTTGTCTATGTGGCCAGGTTTTCAGAGGAGCTCAGTACCCTGGGGGCTTGTGTGGGTGCCTGCAGGGAGGCAGAGAAACTGCAGAAAAGCTGGCTTTATGAGCCGTGCACTTGGAAATCCAGCCCTACGGGTGGCGAAACACGACTCAAAATAAAAGTCGCCCAGCATATCAACACCATTTTAATAAATACTAGAAGTAGTGAAATGCTTTTTTAATAATACTTTGACAATTAAGAAGCCTGACAGAAACAGAAACCGGAAATACTTCATCAACTTTGCAAAAGCTTATTTTTCATTCCAGTAAAAGAAACACACCAACTTTCCTTTTCCTATCTTATTAAATACTTCCTAGACAAACTAGCCTGTCTTTGCTTAGTCAAATATCACTACTTGTCTAAATAAAACTCAAAGAAAAACTTTTCTATGTTCACCATACTTGATATCAGTATTAATTAGTTAACAGAAATCATACAGAGCATTTGCTCCTATCTCTGAAAAATAAGTTCTTGAAAACGTTTCCTCTATTTTGATGTACCTACTTAAAAGAAATCTGAATAAACAGAGATCTAACCCTTATCATTCAGTGTGTTGTTTAAAGTCTTCTGAGCTGGAGAACTCTTTCAGCTTTCTCAACAGATGAAAGCACAGGATTTGGAACCACAGTGTACACGTCTGATTGCTCGTGTGCTTCTTCAGCCTCTCCAGACTAGTTTATACCTCAAATGCTACTGCTTACATCTAATGATTTCAGAAGACTACTCCTCCCGTTTGAAATGCATATGTCGGCCGACAGTATAATAAATTCACAGAAGCAAAATGATACACGGTCATGAACAGAAACAAAAACCAAGCGTTTTTCTAGAGGGTAGGGTTCACAAATGCAGAGTTCACCAATGGTTTTCTGAAATGGTCTACTGCACATAACGGAGCCACAGCAGACTTTAAAAGCCGAATATCCAAGCCTCTGCTCATTGTGCTTTGCTTAGACTCCTGACTGCAGCGTCCGGTCCTGCGCCTTCCTCTTCACATTCTGATGGGATGGGGCAATGCAAAATGTATTACTACTTACCATAGGAGCTGCAGGAATTTGTCTGTGCCAGAATGGTATGGAAACTACTTATATTTCTGTGCCAGTCATGTCTAGGAAGGAGTCTCAAGAGCGTACAGCCTGCAGGCTCCAGGACAAAACTGATATGCAATTGCTCAGCAATGTGTAATATTGAAGCAATACTAAAAAAAAATGACATTGCAGTCATTTCTGTACAATATAGGCTAACACAGGATTCGGTGATTGCTCAAATTCAGTAGAACAGTAAATCAAAATTGCAATTAAAAGTGGATTACAAGTACTTAGGTTTATGGTCTGTCCCAAGCCAAAGACTTAAGAAAGCCCATTTCCTTGGCTCTCATTTGGGAAGCCTCTGCTTTCTGCTTTGTTTTGTTATTTAAACTTCTCATTTGCAGAACAGTAAGATGTTCGTTTTTATAGCATTTTTTTTCTTTCTGAGGAAGGAATTTGTCTTCACCAAGTAAGTCCCTGCTCTGCAAAACACTCGAGCTAACACAGAGGAAAAGTGCAATCCTGCCGTGTCTCCACACCGCAGGAGAAGCCTTATGACGACCAAACCATAACACTCTGATGGAGAGGGCAGCTTGTGCTGGCTGCATGTCACAGAGTTGTACTCCATGGAGACACTATGGGACCATCCACAGGAGGTGGGATGAGTGAGGCCACGTGTCCTTGGATCCACTGGCTGTTTTCCCCTAGGGAATGAGGAGAAACAGGAGCTACAGGAAAAAAAAAACTATTGCTCTGTGGTTAGGGTGGGAGCTGCACAGCGAACCCAGGGCTCTCTCGCTGGTTGCAGCATCCACATGTGCCCACACCCACCCCAGGAGCATGGCCAACGGGCTCACAGAATATTTAGGCCTTAGTCCATATGCGGTATTCTGCTTTGGCACAGTCCAATTGAGCTGTAAAATGTATGTCTAATGTGCGTCATGCAGCTTTTAAAAGATCCCTCATGCAGAAATACCTGCAAAATTATGGTAGGCACTGAAATGTTAGCATTTTGACTAGTCCTAAAGCACAGAAGGAGAAGAAGATTACAGGATACCATCTGATCTGTGTAAAACCATATCTTACACTTGACGATTGCTCTGACATTTGTTTGTCAAAAACCCACACCACCTATGTTAGTGGGATTTGTATAAACAAAAGACAAAGTGTTATCTGGACCAAAACAGTGCTTATCTATTTTACATTTTTTTACACTGATCACACAGTGGTTGTTGACTCAACTATTTTTTTCTTCATGTGCTAAACTTTGGTTTTCTACAATGTCTTGAAACATTAGAAGAATGTTGTGACTGAAACCAAACAAAGCAGAACATCCTAAAATGACTCCTAGAAATACAGCAGCATAAATGACAGATTCACTCATTGTGCATGGTTTCTGAATACACAGACAAGGTGATTGCATCTATCTTTGAAAGGTATGATGGAAATAACCACCAGCAACATAAGGGCAAGACCTTACAGATACAACACAGGCATAATAAAAACATACTATACTATTAATTCTGATGATTGCAGAAGCACATTCACTCTTACCACTATTATGAGAGAGCCTGCAAAGAACGTAAGATGTTTTTCAATTACTTATATGCATATATACATGTATATTAAGAGAACATGTGTGGATAACCAAACAGGAACGGGGGGGAGGAGGGGGGAAGGCATATTTACTATTTAACACCTGCTTCCCTTTCCCCTACTCTGGTGTTGTATTTTTTTTCTTTCAGGTTTTCCTACACGGAAACAGAAAGATTTCACAGGAATTCAAATCAGTACAGCAGACTAAACGAGATTCCCAATGTTGCCAACAATTACCGTAATTAAAGATGTCTGTGCAGAATAAAACCTAGGCTGGCTCTGTGTTGCCTGTCACTAGGTAGCTATTGCCATTGCTTCACATCAAATGAAACATCAAATGTTTCAAACTCAGAATGGTGGCAGCACAAACCAACTTTGTAGCAGTGAATACTACTCCTATGGGTTAGAATAAAAAGGTAAAAACCAGCCTATGTAAAGGCTGGAGAGAAAAGATGCTGCTCAATAAACAGCAGTTAACAAGAGACATAACAAGAGATATTGAAATACTTATGAGGGTAAATTGGGTGGCAAGGCAATACCCGTTGGCCTCTACAACAGATTTTTGTTGCTGAAAAGTGTTGTGCAAGAGAATAACAACCTTTTTCTTTCCAATTTAAGAGATGAACGATCTTTAAATATACACAGACATCCCCACTGGGGATGAAGTTTGCATAAGTAGGCTGATTCAGTGAAGCATAGCTACACAGCACATATGCAATAAGCCATCAGTTGCCCCTGTCAGGTTTCCTGTACTTGTATTTTAAATTAAAGTCCTGATAAAAGTCTGGAGTGCATGCGAGCTAAATAGGTGACATTCCAAATGTGCATTTTATGGGATTTCACCTGCAAAAAGTTGGCAGGTCTCTTCAAGTCATGTGATATGACTCAAGTATTGCTTTGTGGGAATTTCCCTCAGAAGGACTATTTTCACTTGGAAAGTCTACAAAAAAGCATGAACCTAACCATTTTTCTAATGCCTCTTCCTTCCAAAACAACAAAACCACCACCGTTTTTTTCTATTTTCCCCAAAAGAGTGTTCTCAGAAAAAGCGACATTTCAAATTAATAAAAAAATAAAAAAATCTAAATTTACCTGCTATTAAAATCTTCATATAAGCCTGCTTGGAATTTAGCTAGCATGTGTACTTTATTGTCACTTCACAGCCACCAATATAACCTTCCAAAATAAACTGGCACATATGTTTCTGAACATTTCCTACACATGAAGCACCTCGTATGGAGCACTCTGATCTCCATCCACATTGCGCTTTACATTGCTACCCAAGAGCAGCATCAGCCCGGAGCACTATTTTCATTCTGCATGAGACAGTGAGGTGCAGGATGACTGGAAGGAGAATCCCCACACCACCTCCAGTTCAGAGCCCAGCACATTTACCATGCTGTGGTGAGAATTCAGAAGTATTATTCAAATGCAGTATATCCTCTGGGGCCACAAAGTCAGACCAAGGGTTGACAGCAACTTAGCAGGGAGCTCAGCACGTTCACAATTTTTGGCTACACATGTGAGTTTGTGCTGGGGCTCCCAAAAGCAGAAAAAGTCCTTGTTCCAACAGGTTTCTGCCACAAATAAAAAAGAAATCAATCTGCAGAGAAAGTCTCTTGTGTGGGCAGCAGAGAGAAAGGCAGCTCTCATGGTTTGAGTCTCATTGCCATTTTATAGCAGCTACACCTCCAAATTACTCAGGTCACTAAAGAATTATCAGAACCATGTATCTTTCTAAGTAATCATCACTATCACTCATTTTTACTGGCAGAGATAAGGAACATATTTTGTTACCATTAGCAGGAAGATAGGTGAAAAGCTGGTACTGGCTTCTCTTTCTCTTTCCGTTGCAGACATAGAAGTTGACCTGAACAGGGCTGGTAATCCTCTGATTGCGGAAAGGTGGTATCTCAACCACCAACGAATTCTGCAAAAGCAACAAACCAGAAAGTCAAGGCACAACTAAGGCAGTTGAGCTGTACAATGGTATTCACAAGTTAACCCCGAGAAGAAGGCACCTGGGCTCACAAGGAAGAACACACTCTCTGCAGGGGAACTGGTGGGCTTCAGGTGCAGGGATGGCCTCTCATCACCCCCACGGAGAACGCTCTCCGTGCCAAGGACTCCAGAAGTAGGGAAATAAGATTTTACGATGGTTCAGGTCTTTACAAAATCACCAGCCTTCACCTCTTCCCTTTGGAATTGGACATTGGACATTTGCACATTGGACAAGGCTCTATCCCTCCTGCCTCTGACAAGAATCTGGGACCACAATCAAATCATGGTCTCTAACTCAGCAGTAGAAAGCACAACTGCTCCACTGGCAGGTCATCTCTAGTATATCTCACTCTATCACAACTTCTTTTGAAAGGAGAATTAGGACAGGCATATGATTATACAAGTATTTCCACTTTCCACAGTGAAATGTTTTTCATATAACAACTTGGGAAGTTTTAAGCATGCTAGTTCTGTGGATGGGAGAACTTGCAAGAACATCTAGTGCTACAGGAAAAACGGCTGGAGAGCATGTAGATGATCTTCCACTGTCAGAAACCAAATGCTCCAGCATGGGGCTAAGGAATGACTTAGCTGCTAGGGCATCAGCTTACACAAATGCACGGTGAAATCTGCTGTGACCATCAAAATCTCCCTTGGCACTTTTTTAAAGAATAAAAGGGGACGCGTGTCTTAGAATTTGGCCTGCATTCAGCTGAGGTCTTTAAATTGTTTGCCTGCATGTCTCCAGCAGGTTTGTAGCTAACGAAACTGTTGCATATTCCTGCAGAGGTGGAATAGTGGCTATATTTCCCACTTACAGTCATGACTGAAGGAGCCACACTTCTCCAACCGTGGAGATGATCTCCTGTGAGGGGACTCACATTTCTTCTACTGACGGTAGACAAAAGCCAAGGAAAATTATCAGAAATTGCTTTGGGAGCAGAGGGAAGAACTGACCCAGCAAGACAGAAGATGAGCAGACGGTGCTGGCCCATCCTGGACAATGAAAAAATATTTTCCAAATAGTCTCTCCTACTTTCGGGACAGCTTCCAACAAAGGCTTTTTACCCCATGCTCCCGTTAAAGAAAGATTTCCAGGAGGGGAAGGCCTAAGTACTTGTTCTGTTTCAGTGGGGTGATACCACGCCAAAGCCTTGGAAATCCCTCTTTAGTAACAGTGCTGGAGAAGGCAATATATATTTTTCTTCTCGATGTTAAAATATTTAAGGCAGACTTACTGGCTTGCACATTTCTTTGTCGGTTTTGGCTTCCATTTCCCACACATGGTGACCATCTAAAAGACAAAAGAAAAAGATATCTAGTTCCATCCTATTTTCCCTTCCCAAGCCTACAAAAGAATGACTTTTGCAAAAAAAGTATCTTTGAAGGGGGACTGCATATACGAACACCAGCTCTCAAAATGCATTGGCCAAGCGTTGTCCAACTATGAAGCCATGTGGGTAACCCGCGACGGGAGTCCTCTTAGCTTTTTTGAAGGGGGGAACCACAATCCAGAGCACATACCACTACAATGGGGGAAAGCCACCAGGAGTTTCTTCTGCCCCTAGTTTGGACAAAATATGCAACTGCTCTACACCTTAGTTTCCCGAACTTTCAGAGAAAAATATGTGGCCTTTTGATCACTTCCTATCCAATAAGTCATATTCAACATTAATATTAAACAAAACAAAACAAGTAGTATGAAGGAAGCTCCTCAGCCATGAAGTATTTCATTTTACTATACGTCTAGTCCGGCCTGTCATAATTCTGCTGCTTGGATCAAAAGGCAAGGCCACAGGCGGGATAACACAGCTTCTGACTCCGTTCTAGAGTTGGATCCTCCTAATTTACTGTATTTCTGTTTTCATGCAAATACAGATTTAAGTCACAGCTATGACTTTTTCTGGGGACCTGTCTTTTGGAACAAATTGGTTTTGTCTGGTCATTTTTCCTGCGCCTCACTGATACAAAAATCCTTGGTCAATAACAGAGGTTTTTTTTCTTCCTTGCAGCTTCAAAACTCAACCGCAAAGAAATTAGAAAAATAATGCAAAAGGTAAGGTTTCCATTCTGCAGGCGTAGAAAAACACAAACGTGTACAAAAGGCCACAAGCAGACTGCTGTCTAAGCTGGGCAGCGGGGACACATGCAGCTTCATGAGTCCCATCATTGTCAGATGTGACCGGAATGAAAGGGAAAATCAGACTTTATGTCTTCTCTTTTGTATATTTATTGCAGCATCGGGACGCGCAAATGCAAATATTAGCTATTTTGAACTTCATCACATAGACAGAAAAACAGCTCTCAGCAAGGTAAAAGAGTGAATGCACTTTTTCTTCTCTCTTTGCTTTCACGGCCAGGATGGAGGTGACGCATTTAGAACTGCCTGATTTATTACAAATGTCTGTAAATAATATTTTTGTGTACAGCTGTCCTACTGTGAAAGGAATGCTGCTGAAGGACTGGCCCTGGCGATTGTTTTAACGTCGAAAAACCCTTTCTTTTTAATGTATGGAAAGAAGTGCAGCGTGAAAGCTGCAGCACAAAATAGCACAGTGGATTTGGCAGGTCTTTCTGTAGGAAACAATTAACAGATCTACCCTTAGTTTCTTCCTACATTTTAAATTGTGACGCTGGAAAAGGAATCCCTTTAATTGGTACTGCCACGTTCAGCTGCGGGGAGAGAAGGAGCAGCCAGACCGTGCTTGTCTCCTTAACGATGCCTTTTGAGAGCGCCAGAATTGAAGCAGACTTCTCAGGAGGACGGACGATCACTTCACAATTTATCCAACAGATGCTTCCCCCAAGCTGTCAGTAGAAAAAATCTGACTGAAATTTGGCAAGCTGGGACACATCCCTTGTCTGGGAGCAGCCTCCTTTATCTCCTGCCCCCTCCCTATAGATCCCTTGTAGCCCTCCCCACCCCACAATTAATTAAATCAGTTGTGAAAGCAACACAACACCAACACTATCACACTTTTGCAAAGTCTAGGAACTTCTGCTTTGTAAGGGATTTGTTTGGTGGGTTTTTTTAAAGTCTACAGACGTCCAGACTAGTAGTTAACATGTGTTCAATTTGCCTTTGTAAACCGATTACCAGAAGTTCAGGTTTTTTGGGATGTTTAATTTCTGCTTTGCAAGACGAATGATCTGATTCAGGTTTCTGGTTTTTATTTCCTGCCGATACTTCAGTAAAATTCAAAACGACTCCATCTCTAGCTAATCTTTCAATTACTTCACGCAGCACTGCCTTTATGTGCTTTTGAAATTTTTATGATGACAAAGAGAGTTTGTTCAGAAATATTTTAAATGCTGTAATCTAAACTATTAGGAAAATAAAAATCCAGAGCCGTGGCTCGTCTTTGGAAGCTAATAAGAACAATACGGGTTTCGCTCCAAGAAATTCCCTTGAGACTGTGCAGACCATCGCAGCTCAGCGACTGAGGGGAAGGGGGAAAGAGGGAAGAAGTAAGGAACAGACAACTCATTAACAGCTAGTGACATTTCATTTAACAAAAACACAGGGAGGAAAAGTTGTTATGAAGCAGAGACAAAAAAAAAAAAAAAAAAAAAAAAAAAGGGGGAGAGAAAGCAATAATGGCTCCTGAATGGTTTGTGGGAGCCTGAAGCATCAAGACAATCTCCTGCGCTGGAGAAAACGGTTTTGCCCCCGGTGCCCATACAGCGGGGACCCCGGCGAGCGGGCGGGATGCCGCCTCCCCGTCAGTGTGTGCTGGAGGAGCGAGGGCTGCTCGACCACAAAAGTTTCCATTGTACGCCTGCCACATCTGCAGCAGCCCGCCTGGTTCGGGGCCCGAGGCAACTCCCTCCTGGCCGCCCGCCAACCAAAGTACACCAGAGCAATTTATACCTTTCCAAAATGCAAATAATTCAAATTACAGACATAACACAAAGCTGAAGCAGACACATTTCAGGCATTCCCGTTAAAGTTTACTCTCTGGAATTACCGTACCCAAATGGGCAGTTGTTATACAGGGAAGGGGGGAGACGGAGGCAGGAGAGGAAGGAGAGGAGGAGGCAGGGAGGAAAAGAGAGAAGGGAGAAAACGGCTTTTCCAAAGATCTCATTTCATTCCCTTTCATTTAGCTATTTACTTTTACCAAGTAATAAGAAATGTCTTCTCCAAACCAAATGTCTGGCTTTGTTTTGGCATTTTTAAGATTTATAGTGCAATATTTTGAACAGAAAGACATCTCTTTATATAGCTAAAAAGTTGTGTCGAGACATTATACTGGATTTGTTTTATTTTGTGGGGTTTTTTTACAAAAGGGAAATAAAACCAAAACATCCGCGCGCAGAACCGCAAGGCAAAAGCCCTGCAGAGTCCCCGGCAGAGTGCCCCGCTCCCCCGGTGCCAGCAGCAGTTGACCCGACAAAGCCAAGGCTTCCCCTGGACACCCGTGCCAAAGGCTGGCAGAAAGACCCTCAAAGTCCTCCTTCTCCTCCTCCTCCCAAGAGGAGTGCAGCAGTGCCGGGGAAGCGAGAAACCCCCCGTTTCGCACGGGCTCTCCAATCACGCCAGGGCTGGGTGCTGTGCTGACAGGTGGCTATCAGCGCTGCCACCAGCTGAAGACACCAGGTTTTGTCAGGAAGCCTGACATTTACAGACCCATCGTTGTTATTTATAACCGTCCCTGCTTCAGGCGTGCTTCACCACCGGCCGCTTCGGCCTTTTTTTTTTTTTTTGGCATTGTGACACTCAGAGCACCTGGGATTGCTAATGACGAAAATACCGTGAACCTACCACGTTATGTGGGGTGGATTTTCAGCTTTGCAAAGCATAAACACCCTGTTTTAACACGCGGCAGCTCAACGGTGAATGGGCCTTTGTAGACTGCTCTTATCAGCCGCTCGCTCCGACGTTAAAGGAAACTGCGCACAAGTCCAGAAGTAAAAATACTCTAATTCATCAGGGAATTCCCTGCAGTATGAGTCACTGAACGGCTTCCCCACCACACCCAGCTACAAGATTTCCACATAAAAAGGCACTGTAGAGGCCTGTTTTAACACAGAAGCAGGGCTAAAAAGTAGCTGTGTAAATCTAGCAGCATCCGTTATTCACGCAGACGACATATGGATTTTTCTTCATGGGAAGAGCAACAGAAAGAGCTGTAAAGATTTTTCCAAATAAATTTTGCTACTGTCTTCCCTTCCTCACTGCCTATCAGGATAGATCCCCCGGGGCTCCCAGGGCTGGGTTTACCTTTGTACCCCAGGGAACTGCAAGCGTAGTGCCAGGGGTTCGCAAAGCTTGCAACAGTCAAGCCACCAGCGTAACTTTCATTACAGATTGATGGATGGCAGAAAGGGGAAAGACTATACAGCACCAAAAAAATTCCCAAGCCTGGAAGCTTGGGAGGGTATAACATCTGGCAACCACTTAAACGTAGCCTCCATGAAACGGGCAGAATGGGAGTGTTCGGGTATATTTAAGTGATTTCACTTTAGTACAGGAGGTTAAAACAGTCTATATTCTTTAGTAGTCCTGTGTTCACTTGAGATATGAGAAGAATAGACATTATCTAGGATTTCACTGCCTGTACACAGTGTACATTTTATACTCTTCCAGCCTGCAGCTCAACAGAGTTTTGACTGTGCTGGCTGGACTGTAAATCTGTATTTACATTCATATGTTCCAAGTAAGATGGTGAAACTATCTCTACTCTCCCAAAGGAACCCACTACTTGATTAATGTGTTGTGAGATTATCCTAAACAATAATGCCTATATTACTTCCCAGATTACTTTAACATGTCCACAACAGGCAGGGCGCAGATGCAACGTAGAATGATTATACAACATAATTTTGAGGTGTTTTGCAAAGGTTGTCTGCCTTCCGATTTGGCCGTGTTAACGCGTAGTCAAATCCCTTCAGAGTGAAGGATTTGCAAGTTTTCAATTTGCACGCCAGCCCCTCTTCCCTAGGATGTACAGTCACGGCACTAAGACAAGTGCAGGTACAAGACAGGTACAGACGGAAAGGATAGGTTTCCAGCCAGAGAGGAGGATGAAGACTTAGGCAAAGTCTTGTCATTCAGACTTAAGAGTTACTCAGTTGTGTGCAGAGATGCTATCAGCTTCCAGGCGCAGGGCAGGCTGGGCTAGGCCTGTGCCCGGGCTGGCAATGAGAGGGGTGAAGAGGCGGCTCCATTTCTTGGAGGAGAGCACTCCTCACGCCAGCCCTGGGCACAACCCACTGGTGCTGTCACACTTGCTGGTGGATATGATTGGCATGGGTGTGCTAGTGCCAGATTCCTCTCCAGAGGCATCAGCCTTTCAGATTTGGGGATGCCACAAGGAGCCAGGGCATTCTTCTAGGCTGGTCTTGCAGGTGTCTTGCTGTGGAGAACATTCCCCAGCTGGACATCAGCAAGCCCAATAATCAAAATGAGTGGGAGTTTATGCCCGTGTTTACACACCGGTGTACACTTTAAAGACATTTATAAGGGACAGGCTATAAGGATTAACCAACACCAGCCAAGCAGTCTGCCACGGGATGTACAGGGGAGATGGGGCAGGAAAAGAGCAAGAAAACATTCAGAAACACAGAATAAGTATCTGCAATGTAAGCAGCCAGGACCTTTCTTTCGACTGCCTCAATGGCACTTCATCCTCCTGAAATCCACTGTCTCTTAGGGCTTTGTGAGGAGGGAGATGCCTCCCAGTCGTGCGGGTGCCCAAAGCCACTTGCAGGGCAGCTCCACCTCCTGTCACCATTCCCACTGGTGCCATGGCCCATCTGCTGCCTGGCACCTCGTCCCTGAATGCCTCTCCAGCCACCTTGATCTCCCTTTTGCTCTTCCACTACTTTTGCTATCAGACCACATGGTTGGTCTGATTTTCACCTACTTTATTTCCCTCTTCCTTGCCAGGAAGACCCCAGTTGTTCTTCTCTGCCCTCTTCACAGCCTACTGTCCTGCTACAGAGACTTCCCCCATAGCTTTGGTCCCTGTCCCTGGCAATGTTCTGGCATTCATCAGTCCATGTGCAGCAGGGTTCATGTATAACTGACCTATTTGTATTTCCACATCAAAGCTGCTGCATTTGTTTGTGTCTCCTCATAAACATTTTTGCAGCATATGGATTTTGTCCGTATGTCCATTTGTCCTTCAGCTATACATTTTTGCAGTATTGAGCTGAATATTATGTAAACTTAGGTGTGTCTGCCATGCATATGATGCTCTCAAGTTACTTTTTCTCTCTCTTTTTTTTTTTTTTTTACTTTAAATTGACAATAAAAAGTCATGCAGCAACCAGGTGATAAAAATCCAGTACAAAGTGTACCTTACAGTACTTTGGCATTTTTGCCAGACATGCGCTTCTTCTCTAGTTGCTCAACTGGGCAAGCCAAAAGCTGAGGGACTCACTTTGCCTAAACGGTGAATCTTTCTAGCTGCTTTTACCACAATATGCCTAACAGATTTAATTATTCTGAGTTCAAGTGTTTGCAAATGAACTGTAATTTTAGTCCAGGTAATTAAAAGGAGACACTGTGCTGACAATTGACTGATCGGGGTTCATTTTGAGCCAAAACCATTGGAATGACCTGCCAGATCCTATTTTCAGCAGAATGGAAGCTGGTTATGTAATTTGTGCTCTCTGGCACCTCCCCCTAGTCAAATTACCATTGGTCTGAAAGTTTTATTTAATAACTCTCAGTAATTCCAGGTCTAAGACACTCAACTTCCAAGTAAAACTGTAGCTTGACATCCCTGCAAAATCCCTCTAGAGCAGGCAGGTCAAACCAAGCACAGCCACCCACCAGCAGTCATGACAATACTTTACTGTCTTTGTTTACATTCGTGTCATCTCCTTGTCTTCACAATGTTACTTTCCTTTGGGAACCTCCAGTAGGCTGAACCTGTGACTTCACAGCTGAAACTGAGTAAAATATTCCTAGTCCGTTCTCTTCAGTCTAATCTGTTTCATATTTTCTTAGAGTCTATTGGAGTAACAAACCTCACAGCCAGTTTAAATCAAGTTCCAAATTTTCCTTCCATGAACAATTCTTTTCCTCTACTTCTGTGCTTGATGCCAACACCACCACCTGTACTATAGCTACTCCTGCTTCTTTGTCATCTTAAGAGGTAAGTAAGTTTGATTCAAATGCTTTCAATTCTTCCTTCTTGATTATTTTTTAATATATTTTATCTATAGGGGCACAACTTCTCATCTTCCAGAGACATCGCGTTATGGCAACTCCTCATGACTTTTTAGCAGAGTTTAAACAGTAAGCTTTTGAATAGTATTTTCATTTTTTCCATCTCATTCTCCTCCTCATGTCCCTTTTCTTGTTTCTCTTGTCCAAGAAGGTTGGGCTCAAACTTAGAGGTCAGTCCTCCTCTCCTCTGATTATCTGCCTTGACATCAACTTCCCTGCAACAAGGCACACGTTGGAAATCTTATCTCTCTATTCCTCTCTTAAATGTCATTGTACTTTCTTCCACATTGCTCCTGAAGACGTAATCTTACTCCCTTAACAGACTGAAAAGGAACATGCTCCTCTTCGCTCAGCTCTCCTCACTTTTCCTGTGATGCCGACCTGAGACATGGATCAACTCTTAATGATGTCAGGGAACTAACAGGAAATAAGGAGTTGTGCTTTTCCAAAAGATGTAGACATTCCTCCAAAAAGTAAGTACTTTGGAGGTATGCCCTTGTGTTGGTTTATGCAGCAAGGTTTCGGCAGCAGTGGGGCTGCAGGGGTGGCCTCCATGAGAAGATGTCAGAAGTTGTCCCCATGTCAGACAGAGTCAGCTCCAGCCAGCTCCAGGATGGACCCACTGCTGGCCAAGGCTGAGCCCATCAGCAAAGCTACTGGCACTTCTTTGACAACATATTTAAGAAGGGGTAAAAAACGCTGCGCAGCAGCTGTGAGAGAGAGGAGTGAGAATATGTGAGAGAAACTGCCCTGCAGGCACCAAGGTCAGTGAAGAAAGACAGGGAGGAGGTGCTCCAGGTGCCAGAGCAGAATTTCCTTGCAGCCGATGAAGACCATGGTGAGGCAGGTTGTCCCCTTGCAGCCCATGGAGACAATCATACTAGAGGAGATGCCCACCCTGCAGTTCGTGCAGTGCCCACTCTCCTGGAGCAGGCTCCTGGCAGGAGCTGCAGCCTGTGAAGAGAAGCCCACACAGGAGTAGTTTTGTAGGAGGAACTGCAGCCATGGAGGACCCATGTTGGAGCAGTCTGTTCTGGAAGGACTGGACTTCATGGACAGGACTCACACTGAAGCAGTTCGTGAAGGACTGTCTCCTGTGGGAGGGACCCATGCTGGAGCAGAGGAACAGCATGGGGAAGAAGGAGCAGCAGAAAGGAGCCGTTATGGACTGACCGCAGCCCCCATTCCCCGTTTCCCTGTGTGGCTTAGGGGGAGGAGGGGGTAGAAGTCAGGAATGAAGGAGTGAAGTTGAGCTTGGGAAGAGAGGAGGAGGTCAAGATGGATTTTAGCCTTTGCTTCTCACTATACTGCTCTATTTTAATTGGCAATAAATTATTTTCCCCAAGCAGAGTCTGTTTTGCCTGTGACAGTGACTGGTAAGCAATCTCCCTGTCTTTATCTTGACCCATGAGATTTTTTCATCTTATTTTCTCCCCCTCCTGCTGAGGAGGGGGAGTGAGTGAGCGGCTTGGTGGGTACCTGGTAGCCAGCCAAGGTCAACCCACCACACTCCTTTCCTCTACTGTCTTTAGGCACTGATTGCTTCATTAGACTCTCAGCTTTCTGGTAAGGACTTTGAATTCCTGTGTGTTCGGACAGAGGGTCCTACTGGAACAGTAACAGTAAAAACTAGCCGAAATCTTATGCTAGTTATGAAAGTTCAGAGACAAAGCTTTGATTGCACAGCTGCTTGAAGCCACTTAGTCTGGCAAAGACACAAAAGAATCAACTTCAAGCATTCAGTCACACTTTCTACAACAATTAAAAATTTACAGGATTACTCAGACAAGTGACTTTTAGCTAGAGACCATATGGTTATTCCTTATTTCTCTGTTGTCCACAGTAAGTATTTGTGATTGATTGATCTCATTCTTCACTGAGAGCAACACCCTGGATGAGGCTTGTTGCTGCTGATACCATCTCATGTGTATGGCTGCTGTCCCACTCTGTCTTCGCCATTCCCTAGACGAAACAGCCAGGAAAAACTGAAACGTGCTGACATTTCCTGCAAGCTACATCACTGCTCCTGCATGCGCATGAAAGGGTTCCACCATCAAATGACTCCACCATCTGATGACACTACTTGCCCAAGGATATCTATTTCTGGGCAGTGGCCAGAAACCCCTTCAGCTATCAATATATCTCTAGGAAATACGTTCAAGTGACCTTCATGTGAACTTCGTGCTCCCAACTTCTATGCCTTTGAAGTTTCCAGTTTATCTAGTTTCCAGAATTTTTAACCTCACTGTGCATGAGTCAGCGTGCAACCGCTCACTGCCAACTGGAATGTGTGACCTGAACTTGCATAAACAGACAGATAAAGACAAAATTATGTAGTATCTGTCCATCTGACTAGAGGGGAAAAGGGAGTTTTGCCACTTGCTTATTTATTATGTGAGCTACAGTATGATTACCAGTGTGAAACATGACCCCTTTTTGGCCAGTTGCCCCCCAAACTGTGACTGCTACTGGCAATGGAAAGAGCAATGGAAAGATCTCTGAGAATGTAAGATCTTTTACCAAATGGAGCTTTGCCAAGACTCAGGTCACCCGTCTCCCCATCACATCACATCACGTCAAAACAGACTCCAAACCCTGAGCTCCAAAGTGCAGCTGAGTCAAACTAAAAAGCCCACATGCTTCCCCAACACATCCATTCCATCCACGTCACTCAGATGTTTCATCAACATATCATTTTCCAGAACTTTTTATAAGTTCTCCTGAAGCTGAAATACTGCACTTCAGTTACCTGCCATACAACAAGGTAACTTTTGCTCACACAACATATGGGAAACAGAACTGAATTTCTCAGACTGACATTTGTACCTTAAAGCAGCAACTGATTGATTCTCATCTTTGCCAGAGACAGTGAAATTTGAGAGGAACAAAAAAACTGTGAAATGCTTGAGTGGACACTTAAATTCATCCAGCTTCCTTCTTTTCCATATCACATTTACTTTGCACAAACATTTGGCTGACCAAGCCTGACCACATGTCTAACGGGAGGCAAACTGTAAGTTTTCCCATCTGAAATACTTACAGAAAAAGCGTGATTTCCTTTGGCACATACACCAAAAAAACTGGTGATTTCACCCAGCTATCTTTCATCTGCTCTAGTATAACTATCACCATGCCACATCAGCGTCTTCATGTTCTAAAAGGAAAACCTGTTCCAGCAGGGAAGAGGAACAGTTTTGACAGAAAAATCCAGTTAACAAAATAAAAACAAGTGCAGAATGAAGAGTTTGAAGCAGTAACTAAATCTGCAAAGATCTTTAATTGTTTGAAAATATTCAAAAACAGAAAAATCCCTGGAGGAAATGTTGCTTAGGTGTTGTTTATTTATCTTTCAGGACCTTGAGTTTAAAAGGCTTTGGGCAGAACAGCTGAGGAAATTATGCAGTTAGGTTACAGAGTGTGTAGGTGCTAGGATCACTGTTGATTTGACGGCTGAGTAATTAACAACACGTTCAAAACCACTGAAGTCCAAAAGCCTGGAGTTACTCAGAGACACAGCATTACAAATTGTGAACTCTCTTAACGTCCATCAAAGAGAGTGATGCATCTTCAGGGAGGGGCATTTCTCAGAAGGAAGCTCAAACGCAGGCCTTTGACCAGGACAAAATGGCCCTCAACATTAACAGCCTAGAATCAGAATTTCAAAGTCAGTGTTATTTGAGAAACTAATCTTGTAGTGAAGTTGGGTGTTACGTTTCTGCCTTTTTGCTCTTTGAAACTCTTGCCTTGAGCTCTGGTCACTAAGCACAAAACCCAAAGAAATGGGTTTGGAGCTCTAACTTAACTAGTAGAAACTCAACTGAATGATAATTAATAACAACACATCAAATATCCGTTTCTTCCCATAGATCATAACTTGCTAATAATGAAGATTTCAGTCAGTTTAAACTGATCTCTTAAGAATGTCTAGACTGGGCCAAATCTGTGAAGTCCAGAAATACTTGAGCTAGTTCCAGTGCCAAAACCATTCTAGCTACAGCAGTATGGAGCAATTTTTGAGCAAGGAGCAATTTTCGGGGTAGATTAACTCTTTCAGATCTTAATGTGAGACTCTTTCTAAATCCCAAAATACCTTGAGCAACTCTACAATGTCATAGAGCGTGCCAGGAAGACATACCTATAATGTTCCTGTGCTTTGGTGCTTGAGATATTGGCTTTGTGTCTCATCAGTGAGCTTTCACTCATCAATTACAGGAAACATTTTTTAACCAAGTGAAGAGAAACTACAATTTTTCCACCACACTCAGTTTTATAGATCACTAACAATAATCTGATATACTAGGAGCCAGCAGTCTGGTCATTTCCATTAGGCTTTTTTGTTCCTTTGTGTTCAGGAACTCATATTACTTCCAAAAAACTAGCTTCGAAAACAAATACACAGTGTTTACAGAAGTTGTGACCAAAAGAAAGATAGCTGAGAGATACATAGTCCTTGAAACATGCACTTCACACACCTCTGCATGCTCTGAAGTTCCCTCAAGATTTTTGTTGCCTGGTATATTTATAATCTATAAATGAAATAAAAAGTTTTTAAAACATAATTAAATAAATCAGAGTCTTTAATTATAATTCCAGATCACGATCTGTGCTCGTGTAGCTCTGTGTATTAGACAGGAAACATTTTGTTTCTCCTAGTGAAATGCCTCCTCCCACAGCTAATAAACATCAATTTAACTTCATCCACTTTTGTAACGAAAATGCACACCTTGCCTCCACAGAAAATACCAGCACAGAGACATCAAGGGCTCTTGCTGGTAAGACATCGCAGACTTTTTTGTATTTTAGAAAGTACTAATTCTGATGAAAACCAGATTGGTATTGGATGTCCTAAACCTAGCACCCAACAACCATGACACGCAGACTCACAAGACCCTTTTGAAACTCAGGAAGAGAAAAGCATGACTACAAAGAGAGACAGAAAGTGAAAGAAGATAAGACGAACAATTATTAGTGTAATTTGTAAGAGACAAAGTCATCGTGGGACTCCTCAGTCTAAGGAAATTCTGAATTTAAAAGAGTGAACCTCTCAAACTCCATTCAGCATTCTCATTTTTACTACCGCTAGGCTTCTTGGACAGTCATTTTATACCATCGTTCATCACTGGAAAATATGGTCTGATGTGCAAGCAATAAAACATAGACCAAAATCCTGTAAAATAAGGACCTCATTTCAACACATCAGAACTTTTTTTATGGTACTGTAAAAGGCTTGAGCAAATTTGAGTTCACTTCTGAAAAGACTGATTATTTATCCAAAGGGGTGCCTTCCGCCTGAGCGCTGGACCACACCATGAGGGATTCCCCTTTCAGAGATGGTCCTTGCAGCACTCCTCCCATGGCCCGTTCAGGGCACCTTCATCCCTCAGCTGCCTTGTTCCTCCTCTGCGAGATGCAGAGTCGCAGGGCTGCAAAGTATATTTTGCTCTGCCTCATATGCTTCTCAGTGAAATAGCAGCCTGTGAAGAGTTAAGCTGAAAGCGCCAAGCCGCTGCCTCCCTGCTGAAGGATTGATTTGATCATTCTTCAGGGATTCCCTCTTGTATGAGTCACTGCTCAGACAGACTCCCCACGCAAGGAGGCCAGGATAATGCCATTCCTCCAGAGACTGCAACAGCTGAGGGCTAGCCCTGAAGACGGAGAGCATGGGACTCATGCTTGGAAAAACATTCAGTGGATCACAATGCACTAGGCAGACTTAAAGAAATTATTCAGACAGAAGGAAAAAAAAAAGAGGCAAACAAAAAGTGTTCTCAAACTCTTTGCGTTAAGCAATTAAGTATGCAGACTAGCATGAATTAGACAAGCTCCCCGAGACTGCCTCCCAGCTTGGGGACTCTGCCCAAGTGAGGACTAAAGACATGAGCTCATGTAGAATAATCTTGAAATTTTATATAAAAGATACTTTTTCTTTAGGAGTGCAATGATTCTTGTGATCTATTACTTTGTAATAACTGCATTTGGCTGCTACCCACTAGGAACGTGATTAACATTTTGAATTCAAAAACAAAAGTGGTAACAGCAGCAAAACTAATGAATGTCTCCAGCTAATCACAAAAGTTCATAACCAGCTTTCTAAGAGAAAGAGAAACTATGCTGGTGTTCCCTCTCTTGACCTACTTTCACAGACACGCAAGAGCTGAAAGGGAAATAAACACCGCATGCTGATTTTCAAAAGTGAAGGCTGGTAATGCTTGTTCATTTGACATTAAGTACAAGGTTGCCTCCCACTCCATGCCAGAGGGAAGAGCGCAGGGGGATCTTTGGTGGTGCTTTCCTGTAGAAGAGACACTCCTGCACTGGTCCATTCTGCCAACCCATGCACCCAAGCAGTTTACCCCAGGAGTTTTACAGGTGACAGGCAAGACCTTCTGACCATTTTCTTTCTCACCAGCACATCCAGCGTACAGCAGTACACTCCTTCATCCCTCACAATGTTTAAAAAATGTCACTTATATGAATTATTTTCTACCTACATGCTGTCTTCGTGCAGCCTCAAATTCCTTTTGCTCGAGGGAGGTATCTGTCTGGTTAAGAAGAACAAGGCTGGCCCCGTTTCGCATTTTTGTAATTTAAGGCTATGCAGTGAACACCCTGCTTTTGGCGCACTGAATGCTGAGAAAGACAAGTGTCCAAATCCACACTGTGGTACCTGCTGGTTGGCGAGTAGTATCACCATCAGAATCCTTTGGGACGCAATAGTTCAAAATTTTTCCAGCTCAATAAAGGAAGAGAAAATATGAAGGAAAGCACCTTTTAACATGGTTACCTTCCTGCAAAGAGATCGATTGAGGACTTTGCTCCTGACATGTCACACTAACCCACTTCTGTGCAGCAAAGGAAATTTAAATATGAAGTAGACGGTCACATTCTTTCCCCTCCTCACGCTATGCAAAGAGCAGAGTTCCGTGGTTTTTTAATTGCAATACCACCTGTTTTCCTTTTTTTTTTTTAAGTCTTTCTTAAGAAACAAGAAGGGTTTTCTGCTCCTCTCAGGGCCACAGCCCGACCGCATATGGTGTGGCACTTGGGGGTCACAGGAATGGCGCTGTGAGTGGCTCTCACCAAGGAGCTGGGGCGTTACCTCCACCTCATGCACACTTCTGGTTACTTAAACCTCACCAACCCAGAACTCTGAAGGGGAACTTCACTGAAGTCTTCTGCTCTTCCCCTGAGCCCACTGAGCTCGTGCCTACTCAGACATCTTCCTGTCCAGAGCCTCCCGTGCTCGCCCCACCACCCCTTCCCATGGTCCAGCTTCCCGTGCTGCCAGCAGCAGCCTGGGGCAGGGGAACAGCGCGGGAAGCTCATGGAAATGGAGGGTTAAACGGGCGCAGCGTTCAAAGCCAGCACTGGTAGCCTGAGGAGCACCCAAGACGGTTTAAAGTTCAGGGGGGGTTTCAGCCGGCAGCTGAGGAATCTGTAGCTTGTGCCAGCACCACGGAAACCCTTTCCAAAACAAGACTCAAAACTACCCTTAACGATCTCGTTTCAGACCCTGACTTTGACTCACAGCTCTGCTCCCAGTGCTTTTTCCTGCGGGGGCATTTGTGCGTGTAATGCATTGTCACCCCATGACCCTCCGCTCCGGCAGACACCCCACCGCTTCTCCAGACACCTCCCGCTCCTGCCTCAGCTCCCGTCCCACATCACTTGTCCTGCTTCAGCCTGGCCAGGGACCCTTCCCAGGGAGGACGAATCCCACCACCAATGCACTGCTGGGCCAGCACTGTGCAAGGGGGGAGCCGGCAGCAGTCCTTCCCCAGTCCTCAAAGTAAACCAGAAACATCTCCTTCAAATGAATGCATGTGCGCTGCAAGTGCTCCTCAGCCAGCAGATTGCAAATGCCACCGATCTCCACTGCCACAGAAGGAGACACATGCACCAGCAATGCTGCTCCCTCTTCCACAAATTACAGGAAGGTTTAACAAGATGTATCACCTTGCAGGTTTTACAGGGACACGTCACCTGAGGTTTCCAACACCTTTCAGGGGTCCCACTTGGTACGGCCGTGGTTTGCTACAACAACAAATGTGCAACTTCGACTTTCAATGTCGTTATTGTCTACCTGTAACTACACCTGCCACAGTGTGAAACCTCAGCATTACATATGGCTCAGATCACTTTCACAGCTTTGTCCAGTGACATGGAAAACATATTACATGCAGGAGAAAATGCCATTACCGTATTTATGCTTTCATCATTTGGCAGAGATTTTACAACGGGGGAAAAAGGGCAGACCAGAGTCTAGACAGAAAAGACATACCTGGTGCTTTCTCCACAAAGATGACTTTGGAATCTTGCAGAAAGTTATGGCCAGTCAGTATCATTTTTTTGCCTCCAATAACAGGAAAGCTGTCAGTACTTTGCTTCTCCACCAGAGGCAGTTCTTGGGCAGATCTCTGAGCTGGAGAGTTATAAAGAAGATTAAAAAAAAAAAAAGCCACCACAAACATATACACACAAAAAAATAAGTAAATACTGCATTAGTAAGTAACTTAATGCTTACCCTCATGAGCTAAGCTGAGTTTGATATAGAAACAAAGAAAGGCCAGAAGGTTTTCAGGAAACATGGTTTGCTTTCAAGCACCTTGATTGTAAACAATAGGGCTGTCAAACACAGCAGTACAAATTCAAAAGGCTCCAAAAGAACAAGCTGTTTTAAAACTCGGCTTCATCTGTACTATATCAAAAAGTGTATTTTATTGAAATTCATTTATTGAAAATAATTTTCTCTTATGTTATCTATAACATATATGCTGTGTGTTTGCACGGCACATTCGACAAGACAACCATCTATATCCAAAATGTGTTTCAGTCACTAAACTCTGTACTACCAATTCTACAAACTGTCTTGCAGCAGGAGCAGCCATGGGCCTCGCGATCCAGCGGAAGTTCACAGAGAGCGTATTTCCACCAGCACCTGCGTGCCAAAGCACACGTGGACCCATGCAAACAGAATCCGGTATTCTCGTGGCATATATTTTATCCCCACCAAGTGGGACGCGGAGCGAGCATGGCTGTGCTTCAAGGGATGACGTGACATTTTATCCAGATTATGTGGCTCCTCCTGGTGTCACATGCACTAAGAGATGCATGAAGTTTTTGGCATCAGCTTATTCCACATTCTGCACTGGAAATAACACTCATTTATTTTTTCTCCTGTTTTGTGCTCCTTTCAGGAGGCACGTATCACGCTTTTGCTCAGCCCTCAAAATGGCAGTTCACTGACACAAATCCAATTGGCTTCATATTTAGCGGCTTCCTGAGCTTGGCACCTTGCAAAGACCAGTTCAGGATGTGTTTAAATTGTGCCTTATCCTGCTATAGAGCAATTGAAAAGCTCTCATCAACTTTAACAGGAGCAGGATGAAACCATGACTCCTCACATTTTTTCTTCGCCTGTTAGCCTAGAACTTACCCTTGAATGAGAAATAAAGGGGAAATTGTTCATCTCACATATCCTGAACAGAAGACAGGGCTCTATGCCAGTCTACCTGCTATAGGTAAAGGAGGCTCTGCTATTCTTCATAAATAACATAGGCTTATCTTAATGTAACTCCCTTCCCACTGCCAGTGCTCATTTGTTTATATAAGTGAATGACTGTGAAGGAGATAAGCTATCACTGCTGGGCTAACAGCACTACCCTTTCCTACAACTTCTGCCTCTCTTCCAGATTTGAACTACCAGAGCGGCAGTGGTGCTACCCTAGGCAAAAGGATGGAGTACTGTCGCTTTTGCAAGAGGAATGCAGGGATGCTCTTTCCTGCAGCCTCTCTGTTAACAATCCCTGAAAAACCACCATGCCTCCAAGGGATCAAATGCTGACAGGCTCCAGGATATACCAGACACACTGCATAGAACTCAAACCTGGCAAAGACATTAGAAACAAGCGCAGGCACAAGCATCAAGCATGCACAGGGCTAGGGATGGTCAAGTCTTTCTCCCCATCCTCTCTGCTCCCCATCCCCAGAGCTCACCCCCAACACACCCACTGGATGTTAAGTTACTCCCTACCCTGTCGGCATCAGAAAGACGCTGATCAGAAAGATTTCGCTTTGTGGAATCCAATAAAACCTTCGAAAACTGTTTCAGTCCATCCAGTCAACCAAATTAGCAATGGGAGTTAGACTGAAATTCAGTTTTCACCATTTAAGCTGGAGTGTTAAAGCTACACCAAGCAAATAGGTTTTGTTTCATGTGTGGGAGGCTGACGAGGCTTAGGGAGCAAGAATGATCTAGGTGTCTTAGGAGGGTGCCCCGGTGTATCTGATGAAAAGCAGCCTGTTCAATCAAAGAGACCCCAGTGCGGAAATCTGGTTTCTGGAGGTGTTCTGAAGCCACAGGCAGCTTGTGTCAGTGTGTCAGCTCTAGTATACTGCTACCTCCGCATCAAAGAGGTTGGGGTTTTGTTTGCTGGTTTTTGCTTTATGATGGGGAGACAGAGAATGAACAGGACATGATGGCTGTTTTCCAAAACTCCTACAACGGTTACCTGTGTGATAGGGAGCCTCATCACTCCCAGGTCTACTGTTAGTTTAAGTGCACTCTACTTTTGTTTTAAATGCATTCTTTCCTATAGAAATCAATGCACAAAGCTACACTTTTTTTTCTAAGACACGGTTATTTTGTCTTCAGTATAAACCATGTACTTCTGGGAAGCAGATTCAGGTTCACTGATCAGACAGGTAAAGCAAGACCAATGTACAGCATGTCAGTCAACAAAGACTGCGTGTGGGGTGGCACAATACGCAGCAAAAGAAGGACATTTGTTGCTACTTACAGCACTCGATGGGGTTGGAGGCTACTTGCAAGGAAAGGGTCCTGCCGTTGGCCTGTGGGATATGAACTCTGAAGACGAGCCGCACGCGCGTGTTCTTCCGACCGATGTCCGTCTCTCCCTTGCGCAACTCAATGTCGGAGTTTCGGAGCTTTAATATTCCAGCGCAGTCAATGCTATCCAAAAGGAAATACAGAGCAATTCAATTCATTTCAAGCAGACTTCAAGAAGACACGAGTGTGCAGTATCTTCTCTCTCTCCTCTAAATCCTTCTTTAAAATCTGACTCAGACATGACTCAATGACCAGGCTGAACAGGCCAGACTTTGTTAAGCCTAGTACTTGCATCCACATGCATCTAAGTTGGGGCTATCTGTAGTAACAGGTAGTAGCTGCTGTTGAGTGCGCAAATTTAAGATGTTACTTCAGTTCCCAGAGGAAGAAAATCTGAAAGATCCTTCCTCTCCAACACATCTTGTAAGGATGGCACTTACAGATTAACCAAAGCCCAAAGACACAGTGAGACTAGAAAAATCAATGGGATGAGATGGTAGTGCACAAAGGGTTACTAATCTAGAATGCAAAGTTACTTATGATGTTACAGCTAATTTGGAGAAAAATCTGACATTATTTTTATTCTAGGGCAAAGTCCTGAAAATGCTTACTAATGAGCATAGCTTTCCCTGAGGTCAGTTCTACTGTCAATGTGTTTGTATTTGAAGGAGTTGGAAATACTCCCAAGCTGAGCGTTGAGTTGAAGCTCTGCATGAAAAAGCGAAATGCGGAGTCCTCCCTCCACACTAGGGAAAAACGTGCTTTTCATCAGATAGAACTATTACTATTTCTGACCTCTCACTCCTTTTTTTAAACTTGGTTTTCTCCTGGCTGAAATTACAAATCAGGATTTTTGTTAAAGCAAATTTAAATAGAGGAAGTTCCCAGAACAAAAGATATATAAACACACACACTCAAAAACCCACTGCAAAAATATCTCTGCTTTGGCCACGACTACAAAGGCTAAACGGCAATTTCTTCTGGGTATTGGTCTCTGGCACGCAATTTATTACACGGAATATGCATAGTTTAATTTTATTTTGCATTCAAAGAGTTTAATTCCCCCTCCAGACCTTTGAAGCTCTGCTCTGAAGCAAACTGCAACTAAGAACTATGGCAGCACTGTCTTGGTCTACACTTTTCTGAAGTATGGATTTCAGAATAACAAAAAGGCCCTTGCTGATACAATCAAAGAAACTAATGTAAGTATTAAAGCTTCTCAACAATGCATATTAGCAGGTGAAGCCATAAGAATGAGGAAATATTTGTATCCATGTCAAAGTTCCATGCAAAGATCCATAAGATACAGAAGAAACAGTGTGCTTCACAATATTGTTTCTCCTAGAGCAACACTTGTAAAAAAAATAAAAAGTACTTAATGACAACTAGTTCAGCACCAATAATGTTCAGAGGAGAAAAAGCATTTAATTTCAGGCTTTTAAAGTCACGGACATTAAAATCTGAAGTCAATAGGAGTAGCTAAATGTGCAAAAGTTTAAGTCTGCTGATGAGCTTCAGTGTTTCACTGAATCAAGGCCTGAATACACAAAGTATGTGTGAGAAAAGTCCTTGGCTCCAAATTTCAATTCATTGTTAGTGCTACATGAGGTTTTAGACTATTGACGTGTAAGGCTTACATATGCCAAAGCATTGTTTGTGGTTCTTGAGAGAGCTCTACTACGATCTGGCATGCACGTCACAAAAATATTCAGCTTGGCTCTCAAACTGTGTAACTACCTTTATTCTAGGGAGAAAGATGATTGAAACTGTAATAATGTCCCTAGATGGCCAAAAACATTATTCAAACTGGATAAACAAGGGGCCAAATAAGTATTGTTTGGGTACAAATTGGTGAAATTTCAATAACCTAAATGGAGTTGTGCCAGCTTATGACGACAGCAAATGGGGCCAATAACTTTGCAGGCCTGTCATGACTTTTAACACAATTCACTGACAGAGGTCCTCAGCTCTTGAGTGATCACTCTAAGCCTGGCTGGCAATGCACTAAACACATTCTAGCTCTTCTGTTTACATGAGGCACTCTGGGGCATGTCGTACATGACACTGCAAACCAGTTTCTAATCACTACTGCATGTGGAAGGACTTCAGGTGTCCGACACCATTTTTCACTTCATTAAGGCACAAAAAACTGTATGAATAACAAGGAGTGAAACTGAGATTTCAGTAAGCTTCCTGGGATTTTCCCATGGTATTTCATTTGGTGAGGTCAGGATTTCTTGCTTGCTTTCTGTCCGTCTACCTACTTATCTTTCTGTCTCTCTATATACACACACAAAGCTGCATGCATCTATATGTAAACATGAATACATTCACATTTTTACACACATGAGGAGATGTACATGCATGCAAGCGCACAGAAATTCCTCCCAAGGCAGACACCTCAGGTAAGGGTTAGGATCATTTGAATGAGGGGGGAGGCAATTCAGATAAAGGCCAGGATCATTTGAACGAGGCGGGCAGCAAGGATGAGATTAAATAATGTGGAGGGTCTCCTGTATGTCACGTAACACACACAGGGGATATTTGACCCTTGATAAGTATTCCTATAATTAAATTTACCTGTGTGTAATGGACCTATGGGGCATTTAATTATCACTCAGACTCATACTAATTCAGAGATCCTTAGACGTCTACGCTGGCTTTTCTGCATAAGACTAAACTTCCCCCAGTTTAATAACTCTAATCTGTAAATTGTATCACCTTCACTCCTCTTCTCAGTTCTAGAAACTTTGCTTCTAAACCAATGGTACAAAACCCACTGATTTTTATTACATAAGAATTTATTCGTCTCAAAAAACCACTAGGGCACTTGGAAATGCTCTCTAAGAGTTTCCTGTGACATCCAAAGATAAATTTTACTAGGGCCTGTTCCTTGTGCTAGTGCGTATAGGAGCAAGAGGTGTCATATTTAGAAACTAAATGCAGGCGCTGAGGTAGGGGATATTTACAGCTTGGTAACTGAGATACTTATTTTAAATGGCAAATAAGCACATTGGCTGAAACTCTAGAATGAAAGCAATCAGTTGTCATAAATATTTGCAAAGTTCACTTTGTTGTTAGGCTGATTAGGGCCAATTCGTCCCAGTAAAGTTGTGAAAACCTACTATTACAGAGAAAACTTTTTTTTAAAAAAAGAAGATATGAGAAGAAAAATCGTGTACAAAAAAAACCCCCAAACCAACACAGAAGAAATCAAGTGAAGCGACTAAGAGGAAACTGCTAGGAGTCATATATGGTGCCTGGGTCTTACATTGCTCTCATGTTGTTCTCTGGAAGAAGTGGAATTTCCAGGACTTTGGTGTTGGAAAGTATTGTTTCGTGGCTGGTGGTGGAAACAGTCTTCCCGGTGATTCGGTGAACCTGGTAGAAAGCATGGGGTCGCAGCAGGCGGTCGTCTGCAGTCCCAATGAACAGCTGTAGCGTGAGCGGCTCGCTTTCTAAGTAACCATGTAGCTGGCAAGAGAACAGAAAACGCCCACTGAGCACCACGCACATAAATTGCTAGGAATCAATTAAATTTTTATAAGCAGGAGAGCCTAATTCAAGGAGAGAACTTGTGACAGGTGCTATGTGTTAAGGTTCCCCCTTTCCATTTTTCCTGTAACTTAATATTGGTACAATAAAAAGGTGCACTCAGAAAATGTCTCATTATCCTAAAGAACCCGAGGCACTTTAGACGGGGTGAGCTTCGCGTGCTCCCACTAAGTCCACAGAAAACTTTGCATAAATTCTGCCACGGCGTTCAGCAAAAAACCACAATGAAGTCAATGCTCTCTCCCAGTACCGAGGGTGGCAAAACCGACGGAGTTTGCAAGTGGAAAGGATGCAGCTCATCCATTCCCGAGCTTCCCGGGTCATCCCACGCACAGCAGCAGGCTGCTGCTCCCCACACGTCCCCTCATTAACTGATTTTTATGCTGGTAAATACCTCCTGAGACAGCGTGGAGACAGATCACATATACATGACTAGCAGCTCACCATGTGTGTCAAATTCTTGGTATAATCGCACAAAAATCTCATTGAAGCTACTGGGCCTGACTGAAGCTACTAGCCCCATCCATGTTACAGTGACTGCTCTGATGACAACAAGAGTTATTTCTGCCACAGGCTGGGAATGGAGCAGGAGCAGAGCCTGACCTCATCCCCACCGTCTCCTGGAGAAGCTGCTTGGGGTTCACGCTGATGCGAAGGAGACCACGGGTGGAGCCGTCCGGGGAGAGACTCTGGTTGAGGGCGACACTCAACAAAGTCTCTCTACTGCTATCAAACACACTGATGGCAACAGGACTGCGTAATGGCAATGTTTCAGATATCAGGGTGACCAATGCATGAGCAAGGAAGGATGTTGTACCCAGACACATCTTCTCTCACTAATTGGGTATACTGCAGATTTTTCACCCCGTGCTTCGGTCAGAAGAGCCAAGGGGAAAACAGGAGCGCTTCAATTTGTTTGATTTGGTGTAGCAGCTTTTTCATCATCCTTACCTAAAGCACATGGATGCTGGGAGGATGCAGGGAGAGGAGAAGGGGGCTCATCTCCAGTACTCCAGCATTTTATCAGCTCTGCATTGCTGAGTCGCCACAGGAAGGCAGCTCAGAGCCACGGGGCTATGATATGGGAAGGGGGTTTCCATACTAGCATGGTCAAGTTGAAAACATATTAGCAGCAGTTTGAAAATCTGCGGTATTGGCAAAATGACAGAGAGAGGAAAGCAGAGCGAAGCCTGCATGTTGCCTTCAAGCAGGGTACAAGTGGGCTGCACGTCTCTGTTCGGCCCACCTCCTGGCTCCATCTCTTGGCTTCATCAAGAGGAGCATGGCCAGCAGCTGGAGGGAGGTGATTCTGCCCCTCTACTCTGCCCTGGTGAGACCCCACCTGGAGTACTGCGTCCAGTTCTGGAGCCCCCAACATAAGAAGGACATGGACCAGTTGGAGAAGGTCCAGAGGAGGGCCACGAAGATGATCAGGGGACTGGAGCACCTCTCCTATGAGGACAGGCTGAGAGAGTTGGGGCTGTTCAGCCTGGAGAAGAGGAGGCTCTGGGGAGACCTGATAGCGGTCTTCCAGTACCTCAAGGGGGCCTACAGGAAAGATGGGGAGAGACTGTTCATTAGGGCCTGTTGTGATAGGACAAGGGGTAATGGGTTTAAATTAGAGGGAGGTAGATTTAGACTGGATATTAGAAAAAAATTTTTTACAATGAGAATTGCAGAGCACTGGAAGAGGTTGCCCAGAGAGATGGTGGATGCCCCATCCCTGGAAACATTCAAGGCCAGGCTGGATGAGGCTCTGAGCAACCTGATCTAGTGGGGGATGTCCCTGCTCCTTGCAGGGGGGTTGGACTAGATGACCTTTGAAGGTCCCTTCCAACTCTAGCCATTCTATGATTCTATGATTCCTGTAACCCCCCCCGACACCAACATCAGTGCCACTCTGCAAAAAGAGGAATTTCCAGCTTTAACCCCTGTAGATGGAGATGCAGCTCGAGCTGCTGGCAGGCGATTGCAAGTGTGCTCCTGGCACAGCTGGCGGCCATGGGGAAGCCACCATCCTGCTCACCACTGCCATGCCCGGCTCGCCTCACAGCCCTGGCCATTCACCACCACCACTGGCATGAGCGAACACAGCTAGGGGGCTGACCTGGATTCGGCCCAGGCTGATCTCACCCCGCCTCAGCATCTCTGGAGCCTCAGCAGCAAAGCCGAGGTGACGAAGGAGATGCAGGGTATGGCGGGGTATTTTTGATCACGAGCGGCAGGCAGGTTAGCAGAGGGGGAAAGTAAGACAGTATGACACACCAGCCCATTACATTTCCATGCATTACCAGCGGTCACTTCTCCAGTTCGTCATGGACGGTGCTTTTTATGGAGAGTGTAAAATTAAAACAAACACGTATTGAATTACCAGGCAACTTAGAAGGTAAAAATAGACTAGCGAGTAACTCAAACCTCAACTCAGCAAAAGGAAAATCGCACACCGAGGTACCCATATGTTTTACTGAATCCGGGCAAAGGGGTCAAAAAATGTTGGTCTTGCGTTGGGTTCTGCTATTTCAGGCTTTATCTTTAAATCTGAGCTCAGCTGCTGTCGAATCTCATAACCTACTGCTGAGTCTCAGCTTGTGCTTTTCCCACAGGTTTCCTACCAGGAGGCAACTGAACACCCAAAATCCTGAGCTTTGCATACTTACTCTCACCCAAAAAGGGTTCACATGCTAGAAGAGAAATAATAATATCTCAGATGCATGGTTTGCATTTTTTTTAAGGCTTATGATCTTTGAAGTAAACCTGTGTTTGGTTGTTTTAAAGGCCCTGTCGTACAGCCCTGCTGGGCTTTGCTTTGGATCCATTACCCGCACTTCCTTACTCCCTGACAGCTACTTCTGCACCTGAAGACAAGTGGTGGCTACAGCACTGAACAAAGATGAGTTTTCAAGAGCTGGAAAGTGTCAAAAAAATCCAGAAAGACTAATGTAATCACTACACGGTTGATTTTGCTGCTTTCAAAATAGGCAAAATCCTCACTCCCAATTCACTGTAAGCTTTATTTCATATTCTGCGGAAGGAGGCATCTGATCTCTGATACGTATTTCCCTTTTGAGTTTTACCCATTGCATCACATTATTTACTTTTATATTATGTCACATAATTGTGTATTCCAACAGAAGCAATAAAAGAAAGCAATGCAAGGATTAACATTTAAAGTGGCACACACTGTGGATGACTAATTTTAGATTATGCACCCAGCACACCATTTCTGTGACAGACAGAATTGAGTTTTGGGAGTTTTCGGAATGTTGCAGATGTCTGGAGAATGGGCAAGATTTTGCTTACGCTCAGCTGTGTGCAGCGAGAATATTCTGCAGATCCCTCACTATACAGGAGAGCGTTATTACTGTCACATCGTTCAGAACGTCGACGAGGGGAGTAGTGGTTGTAAAGACAGAGCTGCAGCACTCTGGGCTGTTAGATTTGTCAACAGGTAAAGGGAATATCAAACAAGACAGATGTAGAATGGAAGAGAGGAAAAAGGGGACTGAGTATTTTTCTTGGTTAGGAAAGATCGCACGTGTTCACATCCACGCATAGTTTCCACGCATGCTCTGGAATACTGTACTCGCTGGTATAATGATTCTGTTTCCTGGCGTGCGACATGGGATGCATGCGTCAGACACCCTATTTTTATCTTTTTCTCTGTGTAACGCAGTCCGAAGCGCTTCTCTTAATAACTCAGTGCTGAGCATGGGTGACAAAGGCTGCTCTCGGCTACGGTATTCATAATAAAGGATGTGCCTTTCCTACCAAGCATGCTTTGCTTGGCAATATGTAGATCCAAGTGGAAAGAGCTGTACTTTCCCCTGCTGTTAGAGTGTAAAAGGACTTAGCTGCAATTAAGGATCAGGTGTACAATGTTTTGCAATGAGTTTCCCTTCCCAAACAAAGGTGAGGATACAGCAGCCGCCTGATTTAGTACAAAGGAAAAAAGTAGGCAAAACTTAAGTATGCAGATAAGACATCTGTGGTCAGTGGTTTTGGTTTTGAAATGAAAGTAGGCCATTCTCTTGTTCTGACCGACCACTGACTACTCTGCTCTTTTCCTTTTGAGCAACACTGTTAAAAATACTTGAATTGGTCTCAAATGATATTTGCATTTATATTGTCTGAAGCCGCTAAGATCAAAATCAGACTGAACTGTGGGCCTGTTTTATGCTCCTCTAATTCTACCAAAAGCGATGCAGTCACTGGCAATTAACACCAGAACAGGACTGATCACAGTTAAGCTCTTTGTCACCTTACATCATCTTAGGCAAGAGCGAGGGAAAGGCTGCACCGGCTGGGCGACTGCTCCACCGCCCCACGCTTTCCCTGGGATTCCTACACCTCTCCGTCATCACTTTCACAACGCCCTCTCCCACCAACACGTCTTAATTCTCACCAGCAGATCGCTGCTCATCTTGGCGCAGAGTGCCAAAGTAAATCCCAACCTTTCCATGGGCAGACGCGCTGCGCATCGGCACTAAATGTTTTTTGCGTGTCCAGGTGCGGGAGGAACAGCACTGCTTCACTCCTCACAGCCAACGTCCAACTGCAAGGTACTATCTGGTTCTGTCCTACAGCGATGATAACCTGAGGTTTATCACAGATGTGAGCATACCCAGCCTGCCTGGATTCCCACCATGTGCCTGGTGCATATCTGTGAAACCTGGTAATTAGAATTAAACAGACTTGAAAAACGATGGGCAAACGGAGCTGAGGTGCTTTTAACACAACTGTTAGAAAAAAAGCAAAACCTCCCCAAACCTCACTGCAGTTACTGAATTTTGAGGAATTTTTTCAAATGTCGTGTCCAATAGCACAAACACTATTTCAGCATCGGTATATTCTAGAGTCTATGAGGAAAACTTCTATTATTTAAGCCACAACATTTATTTTAAGAAACATGGCTGAAATAGTCTGCGTGCTCCCTTCCAAGTGCTTTATGCTTTTGGCATGCTGAAGCATCTGTTGAAGTGCTCAGAAAGCTACCTGTCATAACAAGGAGCCCTCTGTGCCTGGAGAGGCTCCCAGAGGCCATTGAAAAAACAGTCCCATTCCGACGGGGCGCACCAGCCAGGTACACCCTCGGCACCCACCCATGCCATCAGCAAAAAAGGGGGCTATGCTACATAAAAGTTTTAAAGCGTACTTACTGGCAGTTTCGGGGAAAGACTGCAAAAACCCTATAGCGGTGCATTCCTCCAGGCTGTGTGAATATGTTACATGACCATAGTGGCTGATTTAGGGCTTAGCCCATCCCAATGCATTCAGGACAGATCTCCCACTAATAATGAAGTGGGGCACAACCAGAGACCCTCTGAACTAGCCAGCAGCAGGAGCTTGACACTCTTCAGGCTACTAGGGGCTAAATCCTTAACGATAATGATGTGCCAAAAAAATCCATAGGTAACATCCATATCAGCAATGCATCTAGAAATGTGTGTGCCCGTTCATCGTATGTTTGGTATGTAATACAGATAGCCATACACCCATTTATGCCTCTAAAAATACTAAGAGTAATATCTACATTTTCTTATCCTACCATGTAACTGATGGCCACGCTGCTTGCAGCAGGTACCACACTGCTTACACTCAGTAACGCCCTACACATCCATCTGTCCCACTTGCATTTCCAGAACTGCTCAAGGAATACCCCGAGTCAGTCTGGACAGAATCATTAGTGAGACTACATACTTGATCTGGGAAAAGTGGGCTCCTTTCCCTTTTTTTACCCATCAATGCTTTGGAACATAATTCCAATGCTTTCAAAAAGGTCAAATGGGATAAAATCTAGAAAATAGTGACATTTTAAAAGTAATTGCTGTTTGTCTCCTTTCTCAAGCAGTAAGTCTTTTTTTCTGTTACAGTAACTGCACATGACAAATGACAAAATGAAACAAATTGTCATGTTTTAAAAATGCACCTAATATACAGCCTCAAAAAAATAACATCAGCGAGTGCTCAGTGTCTCCATTTTTTAAAACCAAATTGAAGATCAAACTATTTAAACTGCAAAGAAAGTGCACAAACATTTTGAATACTGATTTTAGCTGTGAGCACCAAGCACGCACAAAAATAGGGTCACGAATCTGATTTTTAAGAAAAACAATTTACTTTTAGCTACCACGTAGAAGCACTAGAAGACATAAGCCGTTGCATCACGGATTTAAACGAGAAGAGGGAAAAGCTGGTCTGGCGGGCAAGGACTGTCATGTGAAGTGAAGGGATTGAGGGCGAGGTCAGGACACCTGCGCATGTCTTCTCGAGTGTACTGACCTTCACCTGGGCAGCCACCAAACTGCCCTGCCTCCACACCCCTGGGCTGAAAATGCCCAGGGTCCTGCTGCCGAAGGCTCAGGGACCCAGCAACCCATGGCTCTGGGATAAAAAGGGCTCCCTCACCGCAAAGTGAGGCCTATTCTGGCCTGTTTTGACTCCAAATTCCTTTGCTAGGGGAGGCTTGTGGAAAAAAAACACACTTCAGGTGCCCAGAGCCAGGGGATGGTAGAGGCTCTCCGCTCAGCCTTCCCTTCCAAACCAACGGGCTTAACACCCAGTGCCCAGGGGAAGCCAGGCAGCCCTCCCGCAGATCAGGGGGTGCACCGCGCGCCCCAGGGCAGTGGCTGAGAAGTAGTGGGCAGCCATACTCAGCCCTGCAGAGTGGGTGCCAGGCAAGGGCCGGCAGCCCCCAGCTGAGAGATGCAGGACCCCAGCGAGGCGAGGAGCAGTCCTGGCAGTGCCACTTCAGCCAGACATGCAGCATCCACAAGGCACCACCAAAACACGGCGGCATCTGCCTCGCTGCAGGCTCTCGCAGCATCCCTGTCTCTTTCAAGCTGTTTCTCTCCACCTTCAGCATCATGCTCTGCAGCTGTACGCATTTTAGCTGCTGTCGTACTGCCCATGGGCCCTTCGTGCTTTTCAGGTCTCCGGCCCAGAAGGACGTGGGCTGCTGCAGCCCACAGCGTACCCAGGACTGAGAAAGGCACTTCGTCCTGACCAGGTACCTCTTCCCTTTGCTGGCAACCAGGCATGCAATAGGGGGTGCCAGTTTTCAGATGAGGTGCAAAGCTCAGCTCCAGATCGCTTGCCAGAGTGGATTCAAAATGGAGGTGCTAAACTTGGGCCATGCAAATGCTCCTGTACACTCTGTTCTCTGGTGAGAGCACAAGCCAAAAAAAAAGAGCGTCTTATTCAAAACAGCAGAGCATACAGACTTCAGAATTAAAAAAAAAAATCCCACCAACAAAAACCCTACCTCCTTAGGAGCTGAGGTGACCCTCTGGCTGTAATAGCTTTTGCTGAATTCTATCTGACACATTTAACCAAAAAAGTGTATAATTTATGCCCTGTGCGACTTAACATACATGCTACTACACCTTAGTCCTCCACTCACTTCAAATAAAAATGTATCAGGAATTCCTACAGCTTTTTGTGCTGCTTTCAAGATTTATTTTTCCTTTCTAAAACTAATTTTCCTTGGATTCACTTAAACTCTGTTTTAAGATCCAAATGTAGACAGAGCTGGTCCACAAATCAAAATAAAATGGCTTGTTCCTGCAAAGGGCTAAGCCTGGGCAGAGGGTGAGAGCTGGACGGGAGAAGGAGTGAATGGAAAACAGCAGGAGAGTGTTTTATGTGGCACTTTCTAGTGCTGCCACTTGGACTTTAATTCACCAGTGTAGCAAAAGAGCAGCTGTTCACATCACGATGAATAAAGACCTATATAAAACTTCCAGCTGCAAATGCGCTGTGAGGAATTATTAATCTTAATGTAATAGAGATGCTGTACACTCAATCACTGGCTCACAAGTCATTTCGGTCTCTATCCAGGGAAAAACAGTCTTCGTGGCTGCTGGCTCTCAGCACAGCCATGGAATCTCCTTGTCTAAACAGCCGCAAGATGCTGCTCCTTATTTCTAGGAAGAATTGTCCTCCTCAAAAATGGACATAACTAGAAACCAAGTCAACTCACACTCCTCCTAAAATTGTTAGATTTACAAGAGGGATGCTCATCAGAAAAAGAGTTACTAACAGAATGAATTTGTAAGTCCTGACCACCTTATTCACCAGGAAATCATTACTGCTCTTGTGCCATTTTCTACTACAAGACTGAAGAGATGTCCTTCCCATAATCCTAACTGCCCCTTCACAATCCCCAGCCCCACTTTCAGGTGACTGGAGGCAGTCAGCCCTCTCCGCACCACAGCCCCCCTGTAAGTGGGCATCACCTGACTGTGCAGCCATGGGAGCTTCGAAAACTTCCTTGTGTGACAGGGCTGGGGAGAGTTGTTGCCCCATGGAGGGACGGAGGTGGCACCCACACCAAGCAGTCCACTTAAATGAAGTTTTCCTCTTGGTGAACAGTCCTGCACTTCCCCAAGGGGGGCTGCCACTGGCCCTTGCACAGAACAACTGTTCCCCTTGTCCTGTGGCACGGTCACCATGTGTGACCTTTTGGGGGCTCTCCATCCTAGCAGTCTGCATGCATTTGTGCTTCGACAGGATCCCAAGCAATACAAAGCTGAAGCATGGCAGGCTTTCAAATTGCATTTGAATAAATGTATGCTGATTAACAGAAAGAGGGGCCCTGGAAACCGCACATTAAAAATCTGGGACTGGGAGGAAGTGCAATGCAGCAGTGCCCCCCCCCCCCCGAAACTACCCAACCCCTCAATTTACTCAGCTTCCACTCAAACATTTGCCCTCAGCATCTGTAATAGTTTTCAGCTTCGACAGTCATACCCATGGTCATGTAGGAGTTAAAAAAAAAAATACAGGAGCACTGCCACAGGAATTTATTACATATTCTTAGGCAGATACCCCAGGCAAGCTTATACTTGTGAACCTGCCTTTCGTCATGCTGCTGACGCATCGCTCGCATCCAGCAAGCTCCCATTTCTCAGCGAACACAGGCTGGCCCAGGATCCTCAGGCGTGTGTCAGGTGCCGCCAGCACAAGTGGGACGGCATGATGCCCTCACCGATGCCCATCCCAGCCATGGCACAGGGCCACCACCAATATCCATCGGTGACTTCTCCAGATCCAAGACACCCCACACACCCCAAATGCTGCATTATCACTCACTGGCTCACTAGTGCTGCAGTGACTGCCTCTTCCTACCTCTGTAAATTCGAGGACAACAGGGTGCCCAGCTAACCCCAGGGGTTATCTGCTTAAAGGTCAATGCTTGTGAGGTGCTTTTCCTGCATGTCAAGATGAATACTGGCTCACACAGGACAGAAGCAGTACAGTTCCAGGAAAAACACCTCTGGGGTTCATAGACACCAGTGAGACAGTATTAGACCAGAAATGGTTGCTCTCCCCCTAAATTTTAATTCCTATCCCAATGACATTTATTTAAACTGCTATTGAAGACAGAAAGCTGGGGCTATGTTTAAAGGCTTTATCTCTGTAAATATTTGGAGAGCTATAAATACCAAGCCATATTCATAATACGAATATTGGACTTACTGTTCTGTTGCCATGAAAATTACTATAAATACACTTGCAATTCTTAATTTCTCTGATTTGCCAAGAATGTCTTTAAAAAGACAAAAAAAAATTCTTATGTAAGACATCTTGCTATTTAGTTAGCCACTGGAGTCAAAGGCCACGGCACAGAGCAGGAACTGAAAGCTCAGTAATAGAGGCAGACAAAGCACATAGTGCACTAGCACGCTACACAGCTGTATGTCCCAAGTGAGACTTCTTATAATCAGACAGTTCATGAGTCAAGCCCTGACGGCTTTCTGTGTTTCAGGAAAGGAGGGAGCGGGAAGGGAGGCTGTCTGAAAGTCTGAAATAAACTGCCTTGCTTCTTCTGCAAGTCACATGAATATCAATGGCTTCCAAACGTCACAGTACTTCTGTCTGTTTTTTGTTAATATAGAAATGAATTAAAAGAAGGCAAGCATTTCAAACCATTTTATAAAAGCGCAGAGCGAGGATGGCTTTGTGGCAAGCTGGGCACATGGTGATAGAGTTCCCATCTCCAGCTCTGCTGGATAGTTTTTGCTTCATCACAGATACATTACTTGATTAGAGCAGAGAAAATTTCATATGAAGTTTTTACATATTTCCAGCCTGCTCTATGTTTAATCAATTTGTGCTTTAGTCTTATTATAAAATAAAAGCCAGTAACTGTGCCATGTAGCTGGGTAACCCTTTCTTCACTATGGAAAACACAGTGCTTCCCAGTCCTCTGGTTCCAATCCTCACGTGATTCACACCCGCGTTCCATGGGGAATAAAGCAGATTAACGCAACCCTCTTGCTCTTCGGAGTCAGAAAAGTGCTGTTTGCATGTGTTATGTTCCTCAAGACAGGTTCTGCTTCCATTGTTTTAACCCCCCAAAAGCGGTGTCACCACATGCACAATATTCATAAACATGCTATTTGTGACTCCTGTCTCAGAGACAGAAAAGGGCAGTGTGTTTTGCCAGGTCACAACACCCTTCTGGTCCTACTCTCCTTCCACAAGCCACCTTTGATCCACCTGGTCCTATGGCTCTGATTACGCTGCAGTTTTATCTGAGAGTGTGCCTTCCACGGAAAGCATCTTAGTGCAGCAATAGAAATAGGTCAGGTATATCTTATAGCTCGTCTTCAAGGTTTTGACCTCTGATTAATCTGTTAAAAATCCAGAGCGACTGGATTCCACACTGCGAATTGTTTGAGAGCGACGGTGATGCTATTGGTTGATGCCACTTGTTTTACCAAAAAAAAAACCTGGATGCAACAGATCAGACTCCCTGACCAACAAGCACAACATGAGCAGCTCTGCCCAACAGGCCCCAAGGGCTGAAATGAACCGAAAGGCCTGTGATCTCCAACAGCCAGTAAATAAAATAAGCACAAAAGACTCTTAAAAAGACTCTTTCTCAACATACGTGGGCTATTTTCAATCAATCATTCGAAATATTGTCACGTTGAGTAAAATTATTTAGCAACAGCTGTTGCACTAGAATTTCCCCCAAATACCGACGAGCTAATACCACAACCCTGTTTAAAACTAGTAAGACGGTCAAAAAAAAATGTTGCAAATACTAATGCTAGAACTTGCCAATAAAAGCTTTACAGAGCAGCTTATCCGCTGCTGCAGAAGGATGACAGTTGGTGTGGCAGGACGTCAGCACACGACTTGGATTTGAGGAGGATGCTGAGGGCAACACTTTCCCCTTTGAAGGGAGGTATGATGAGTACTGGTGACCAGGACCTGTCTTTTTACAGCAGACAACATCTACATCAGCCTGTTGACTACAAACATGAGGCTCTGGCATGGGTCAAGTCCCAAGCCAGAGATGGGAATGCCAAAGTCTTAAAAGGCATTACTCCATCCCATCGTACTCAAGCCTCACCTGAGTATCTAACCTAAGGTAAACCTCAGTCCTGGCAAACCAGTAAGATCTTAAAGTCTGCTGGGCCCAGTTACACGTAATTATACACAACACATGCAAGTCAAAAAGACATAGGGAAAATCCAGGTGACTCATGCCATCGGACTTTAACACATACAGACTGGACAACAACAGGATCCAGTCACCATGGCTGCCTCCATGGCCAGCAAAGTGAGACATGCTCTCTGAAGGTGTGACCTACCTGAGCTGCTTCAGATGTTCAGAATAAAATTAATAGCTGCCAAACTCTACACTGACCAGCCTTCCCTTGATTACAGAGAGAAACTAAGCCAATTAGCTTGGTTGCAGACATCTACGGCTAGACAAACAAACCCAAAATGTAGGCTTGCCCCTGTAACCGGCCCAGGCCACAGCTGAAACCATGGGTGTACTCAGCAGCACGAGGTCACGGCTGGGAGATGGATACTTAACCAGCTTCCCCCGAACCCTCCATGCCCGTGTGCCCAAGACGGGCCTAGCAACCCTTCCCTCACTCAGAGGAGAGCTGCTGCAAGGACCAATTCATTCATGTGCAAAGGCTGCAGCAACACCCCCCAGCCCCAGCAGCACTCCCCATCTCAGCTCCGGAGCAGCATCAGGTCCATTTTCAATGGCTTTGCTGTTGCTGTTGTTTCAGAACTGGAGCACATGTTAAAATTGTAATAAAAGGGCAATACTCTTGCTAATGTTAATTTTTATACTAAATTCAAACTTACTTGTATTACATACCTTTCCAGTACAAAAAGGGAAAAGAGTATTCACTAATAGCTGTAGAGTTGAGAGGCCAAATTTGATTATATTTTTCTTTATTTTATTTATGTTATTTGAGTTAAAACCGGAGGAACAGACGAATGCTTTTACTCATTAGACACTTTACCTCAAAACATCTGCTACTACAGCTAGGCTTCTAGGTTAACGCTGCCCTGCGATGAGAGCAACTATCCACGCAAAATCCCCTTTGGGCTGAGAGTTTCAGGGGCTTCATCCGTGCAAAATCCCCTTTGGGCTGAGAGTTTCAGAGGTTTCATTTACACCAGCAGAACTGCAGAGCCACAGCCCGGCGCCAGCACCGCCACTGCACTGTCTTGCTCTTTGCCAAACCTCTCCAACCTGCCTCCATTTCAAGCAGGGCTCTCGCAGCCAGCAGCGCGGCTATGCAGTTCACATATTTTAAGGTTTTCCTCACAACCGGGAGGGATTAGAAAACGAGGCTTTGATGTGTTCGGGACATGTGCTTGAGATTACTTGTGTACCTAGATGCTAGCACATGTGCCTGCAAGTTGTGGTCTAAATTTGTTTGTCCCTGGCAGCTCATGTCTGCAGCTATGGGCGGAGTTTGTGTAAAATTCTATTACTGTATGCCTTTTTTTAGTCAATAATACTCCATAACCTATATTCACAGACAACATTTGAGTCTATATTGATGAATATTACGTTACTGCAAAATAAGAGCTACTACATGTATGACCCACATAATGAAAACATCATCATTGCAAGAGAAACGGTTGGAAATTAACTTGAAAGCCATTTGGAAAATTATTGCAGGACTATTAAGGACTATTGATGAATAAATGCCATCTCTAAGTTTTTTTTAAAAGCTGCACATTCCTAGCCATTGTATGAATTCCTGCATATATGGGGAGAGATTTTATGTATTTTGTGTAGCTTTTTTTTATTCTGAGATGATAAGCATTATCTAAATATTGTTATACTATACTACTATATCTCTGTATCACAAGAGGTGTCACAAGATCTTAACACACAGTTCTGCAAAGAGCAACAGGATTTTTTTTTTGGTTTTGCCTTTTTTTTCAACCAGCTTTATCTTCTGTGGACTTCTCCAAGGCAAAAAACCAAACCCATACTAGTTACACTTCTTCAGCACTTCACAACTTTTATATGTGCTCTTCCTCTTCATGTCAATTAGAGATTTACAGCTAAATCTAGCCCTGTACGCTTTGCCAATTTTCCCTGGTGTTTTCCTCCTAGAAATGCAGGCACTTGGTACATATATAGCAGTGAGACTGTATTAAAAGCCACAGCAGGTGGAAAATAATACAGCCCAGGGAAGTTTTTGTTTTTCACTCTCCTCACAATCAAAGCTATGCAGAAAGCACAATGAGGCACAGTAAATAAAGACGTTTCACACAGACAAGCACGAAAATCTTCCAAAACAAAGAAAATTAAATTATCTTTCAACTAAAGAATACACTGCAGCGAAAGACTAAATGAGTGATTCTAATCAAAACCATGCTGTGAATCTCCTACTTTCCACCACGAAAAAAAAAAGCCAGTGTTTGCGCGCGTACAGCCACCCTCTAAAACCAGTCAAGCAGCTTTCCAGCCAAACAATGCAAGACACAGCATCTCAGCACTACAAAACATATTGAAATTATTTCCATAGCAATCATAACAACAACACGCCAGGCCAGGATCTCCAGGGAACAAAGGATGGCGGTGGGAGCTCGGCCCCCGACCAGCCCCGACACTGCCCGCTGTGCCAGGCACACGCCGCCAGCAGCACCCATACAGCACCCATCCCCTCGCCCCACAGCCGCAGCCAGCACCCCGCCGGTGTGTGCCACAGCCAACCGGCAACAGTTGGCCTCACCCAAAATAGCCACTCGCAAGGTGCTACATCCCCCCTGCGCATGCGGAAAAGCCACGGCGCTGGTAGTGCTGACCCCAGGCACAAGCCCTACTCGAGCTTCTTAATCCTGTCGTGCCACAACCATCTCGGGTTCAGGTCTCTTTCCTTGCGGTGCCAAACCAGGCAGCAGCCTCAGGTGAAGACATTAGGAGAGGGATGAAAACTTGGGACTAATGCTTGGTGCCTGAGCTGCACCGGGGGTTCACGCACAGCCTGGCTCTGAGCGGCTCTCCAGAAGTGAAATGTGATCTCTCTTCCGACCAACTCCCTTCTCGCTATTTATCTACTCACACAGCAATGATATGCTGCGGGCTTCCCAAACGCTAGCCACTGTCCTTTCACAGGCAGAGAGTCAAGGGGACGGGAACGTGCGGCTTATTAAGTACAGCGAACGTAGGCATCCATGTCCTGCGCAGAGCATGCATGATACGCTGATACTGCTATTCTGATGCAGGGACAGGGACAGGAATCAGCTAAATACAGGTGACTTCAGTGACTGGTCTAAATTACAGACTTAAATGACAGAACAGTTTGCCCGAAGACAGAGGAAAGTAACGGGAAGGTTTTGGACGGTGATGGGAAGCTCGGCTCTCACATCATCACGCCTGACTTGCTATGAAGACATACACGAAAAGTTTCAGAGACACAGGGACTTCATGCCCATTAGATGTGGGCAGGCATAACGGTGGTGGAACAAAAAGAAGATGTGATCATCCCAAGGGCTCCCCAAATCAAAGGGACCGAACAGGAGGATCCAATTAATACCATTTACCTGAAAACCATCAGAAGGAAGCAGCAACACATGGGGAACCTGCAACCAATGCCCAGAGCGCACCAGATTTTTAAGAGGGAAAACTTAATGGATCTCCTGAAAAGCAGCAAAAGAGGTCTGCAAAAACAGAGCACGGGTTCTGCAACCTGCTCCCCTTTTTCATGCCATTTTCGGGCAGTTGGCAGCCCCACATGCTCACGTGTGACACCCTGTCTCTTGTAACGCTCGTGCAAGGCAGTGAAAGTGTCTTAATCCAGATTTTGCAGATGAGTAATCTGAGCAACAGTTAAGTGACAGAATTAATTGCCGGTTGATCCATCTAACCTTGCTTGGTAGAAAATTTAAGCACATGTTCAACATTTAATCTCACTTTATGAAAATTCAAGGATGTATTAAGTGCTTTACTGCACTGCAGCATAAAGATAACTTTGCTCAATCTCCTTTACATTTTTTCCCTTGCATCACACGGAATTGGAGCGGCAATATTTTTATACAAGTGAGACTGCAAGCAGCAAGGGAGGAGCTCCTTTCTGGTGAGGGTGATGGGTTTTCACCAGGATTCATATTTGGCAGTAACACCTTGTTACCCGTGCCCCAAAGAGCAAAACTCAGTGAGGGGGACGCTGGTGTCGGTAACTGCAGTGCTGAAGAACTCCCAAAAATGTACCCATGCTGTGCCTGCAAGTGCTGTCTACTGCTTTGAACAGGGCTGCATTTGAAACCCAGGCTGTAAACTTTTAAATCCCAATGTACATAATGTCTGCACACAAACCAAAAGCAGGAGTTCCTCCGCTTTATTGGGTACTGAAACATTAAAAACAGGTGTTTAAAAACCGTATTACAAATCTGTCTGCAACCTGTATTATTTTTACCACGTGCAAGTAAACTGATCACTAGCGTGTTTCAACTGTTTCGGTGAAAATATGCAACTCCTGTTAAATTATTTCTTAAACATGTGGAGGGAGGAGAAAGTTTATTTAATTTCGCTGCACTGACAGCATGCAACATATTTTACTTATGTGTACGTATACAGCAGGTGCTGTAATGGATCATCTCCCTTTCATGGCACGTATCAAAGAAGATCTTGAGCTACTCTTTGCAAGGAAAGAAATGATAAACCCCTGCTCATAATGAAAGCTGCAACACACTTCGAGAGACCAGCTGAGTAATTTGACACCATATTTTCCACCGATTCAGCCTGTTACTTGGAACAATGACTGATTAAAATGGAAAATCTATATTATAATCACATATACTGACATTCCAGATTACAAGCTATGTTATGAAAGTGATTTTTTACTCTTCTAACTTATAAAAATTACGAAGTAGAAAAGTTACATTGGTGTGAAAGTGATCTAAAATATGAACTGGCCCCCAGTATATCTTCATACAGAATGTATACAATATAATTTTCATTATACGTATGTAGTATGTAATTTGGAGTACCAAGAAGAAAAAAAAAATGTTTGCCCTGAGATATTACTTTTAGGAATAGAGGACAGATGTCTAGTTGCCAAAGCAGACTTGTAAAAAATTAATCACCTGCCTCATGCAGGTTAGCAGTATTTGGCAGGTAGGTTAGCTCAGCTCATAATGAAGCATCTGGCTCTTGGTAAAGCTGCATTTTAATTTTAACCGTGTTTCATTTCAGCTCTTGGGCACACGTCAACATGCAACAATCTGACAAGTCTGGTGCAGATTTGCCGGTTGGTAACTTTGGAGTAGGTCTTCTCAACTGTAACCAAAACTAAGTCAAGTAACAACCGTGGTTCACACCCAGACCACAGCCTCACGTATCTGAACCTCCCTGTAAAGCCATTTTAAACCTAGTCCTCCACATGTTACCCATCCACAGTCTTAATTTCTTAAAGCAATCTAAACTGACTAAGAATCAGCAAACCCCTATGCATGTGCTTGAATTAAGCTGGCTAAGCTGACTGACTTCAGGAGTGCCCCAATACCGCTTTGAATGTGGTTTGGTTTGGGTTTTGGTTTGTTGGATTTTTTTTTTTTTGCAATGGAGGTCTGGTAATTTGAGGCAAGAAAAAGGTCTACGCATGTTGTATTTTCCCTTTGAAAAGTGAGTACCCATTTGTAGCACCACTGATAGCCTCTTTCGTCTAACCAGAAGCATCTGCAGCTCCTTTTTAGATGCTGTGAGGGCAGAAGAAGAGCTCTGAAGCTCAGAGAGGTCTGCAGAACTGCCTGATTCTGTGACTCTCACAGCTTCTACATGTTCCCCCTTATGCATGCATTTTCAGTGGAAGGGTACTTCTACCACAAATTTACAGAGAAAAAAAAACACCACCACCACCAACTGTCCTTATGAAAGAGCAATCACTATGCAGATGTGTGGGCCAGTTTTTAACATGAATAGCTCAGACATTTGAATAATGTTCCCCGAAGACAAAGATCTATTAGAGCATGAATTAAGCAATTGCCAATTTTTGTTTTTATATTATGACCATGTTTTTAAGCTTTCAAATGTGCCAAAACACTCACTGGCTGTTGCTTTTCTCTTCTTGTATCACTTAGACTGAACTGTTTCTTTCTAATACTCTTTGAAAAAAAGAAATGTAAGAGGGAACAGATCACACCACGGGCTCCTGAGCTCTAGCAGATCTCGACAGAGAGTACAAAGGAAGGAACTGGGAACATTTAGCTCCGTAAGCACATTTGCAGCAGCCTCACTAGCAGTACCACAAACGCCTTTGCCCGGCTGCTGTGGCTTGTGCAGGTATTTTCCTAGCACACCGCTGCAAAGAAATCGCCTATGTCAACTGCTGATTATATTCATTTTTTTTATTTCCATCTTCATTGAACACCACCCACTGACAGACACTCCCAAGGCCCACGGACACAGTTGCACTCTATGTAGTTATGTAAAAAAAACAAGGTAAGGGGGATTTTTCTTACCTTGCTTGGGACCTGACTGCTTGCAGAAAAGCAGAATGGCAACTTCTACAGAGAAAATTCCGAGACAGAGTAAGATATACGGCTTCTGCAACTTTTAGCAGGAATGATGCAATATTAAGCAGGGGGCAAAAGGGATGGAAAGGACAAAAAAAGTATAGCACTCCAGCAGTCAAGGATGAGTCCTGATTCCTCCCTGGAGAGCGCTGATACACATTTTTGATGTATGCTTCCAAAACAATAATGAATCGTCCTTTCAGACAACATGCAGAAAAGACTCTGTCCACACTGCAAGCAATTCACCGAATGAAAGGATGCAGCACGAGACCTGAGGACAAAGTAAATGAAGAGTAAGAGAAGAAAGACTACCACGTTAATGTTCTGTCTTTCTTGGTCTTGCAGAGACTTCCATCACACTGCTTCTAGACACTCAGGGCGCGTGTGCTGTGGTCACCAAAACCAGCCTGACAAGGGAGGCAGAAAGGATGGCTCTGTGAGCTGTGGTGGAGATAAAGACGACTCCTCTGCTTCCTCCCTAGGTCTAACCTAGAAGGTCTTTGCCCTACCAATCAACACCAGAGGACAGCTAGAAGATACTCCACACAGCGAGAGCAATGCCTCCGACTCCCTCATTGCAAAGGACAAGGCAGAAGGGAAACTGGGAGAGGCCAAGAAAGAGGAAAGCCAGGGGCTGATATCATCATCCCCTTTCCCAAGGGAAAGAGATAGCAATGGCAAAGGAGTGGGAATGCTTTCCATCCCCTCCTCCCTGAAAGCTGCCACTAACTTCTGCTTTGCTGGGGGCCGGCGAGTCCAAACCAAAGGCAAATGTAGGATGTGGGGCTAAATCCTTTGGGCTGGAAAGCCAGATTGAATATCTTGGCATCCAAACAGCCGGGAAATGTACTGCGGCATCCGTCAGGCCAAGCGTGGGCAAGGCGTCATTTTTAAAGGAGAGCAGAGTGCATCCCCCAAGCACCCGCTGGTAGAAATTTTGTTTTTCATTTGGAACAGGCTGTTGCACCAAACAGCAGAGGCCTGTTCTCAGGACTGCTCATAAATCAGAGCTGCAGTTGCATTTTTAGGGTCATGAAATCTCCACCGGCTGACAGCAGCATACTTTCCAGAATGGCTCCCTTCCGGACTTGGCCATTCTCAGGAAGGCCATACACTACCTATACGGCTGTGCTTGTGAAGCTTCCCTGGGGGACCAGCTTCATCTGATATACAAAAAAAGATAAACATCCCCCTTCGCAAAATACGATCTTCTAGCAGTGAAAAATCATGATAAAAAGCTTTCAATGGGCTTCCTTCCATTTGCTGGATTTATAGAAGCAATAGCAGCCTTAAAACATCTGCCAAATCATTCTACTTTTCAGTTTTGATTATCTGTCTGCTAGTTTGAGGTTAGCTTTACCCTTACAGATGCAAGAAGTGAGAAAGCTATTCCGCTTAGATTTATTCTTAAGAAGTACCGGCTGTTGAAAACAAGGCTATAAAATGTAGGTTCCCTGTCTGGTTTGTTGTATGGTCGCATGGCTTTGTGCTATTAATTGCAACCTGGCTAACAGGTGCTTGCCAATGTCTTTATATCCACGTCATAAGAAAGGATTATATTTCCATCTGGATATACGGGTGACGCTGTCTTCTAAAAAGAAGTTAAGAGCAGCACAGAGAGGAAGTCCACTGCGGCACGCCAAGCTGAATCACTGCTTAGTAAGAAGAATATGCCCTCTCCTCTGCTCTGATAGACCCTGAGATGGAAGGGGAAAGAAGCTAGCACGATTTTTTCCGCATCCACTCCTCTTGGTCAGGTGCCAGATGGCCATGAGTGGGATCCACCAGGGACTATTTTCCTTCCAGTTCCCTTGACTCACCCAGCAATGGTGGCAGCCTTGTTGTTTAAAACAAAATCACAGCACTGGAGGACCTCTACCAAGAAAAGTACTTATGCACACACTGCAGGTATATGAGAAGTCCCATACTATGTACTTAAAAATTGGCCATGGGCTCGCTCCTGTTGCGCACCATCAGAGCACAGCTGCAAAGGACTTGTCCCGCTGTGTTTGGAAGAGCCTTCCTTGCAGCTTCCTTATCGCTTCATCTACTTCCTGTCATCAACACTGAACACCCCTTTCCAGTCTTTTTCTTTAGCTCTGTTGTGGTTTAGCCCTGGTCACCACACAGCTGCTCGCTCTCCCTCCACCTCCCCAGTGGGATGCGGGAGAGAATCAAGAAGAAAGGAAAACTCCTGGGTTGAGTTTTTCTCTCTTCCCATCTTGCCTTCTGTGTAACGGCACAACTCTATTACCGCACCCTGTTAACTGTTTGTGAGGCTGAGTGCATGAGAAGCTCTATATGAGACTGGGGTGTTAAAACGCAAAGCCCCAAGCTGAACCCATTTGTAGCTCACTGGACTGAAGTTACAATGGTTTGATCTACAAGGCTTTCTACTCCCTGAGGGATTTGCAACAGGTCTTCATAGATCTCGGGTCCAGAAGATGAAAGGACTCTGACAGATACCTGCGGTGGCCAACACCTGGATCTGAACTGCTTGAGCTCATTATCCAAAAGCAACAAAACCAACTGATCCGTGGGAAGCAAATGGTGACACACTCCAAGTGTTACCAAGGTGCACAAATACCTCAGAGGCATGTTGGTGCCTAATTACGGTGATGTGGAGATGTACAAAAATACTGAAACAGGAATTACTTCAGAGAGGAGTCTGACACTTGTTAGTCATAAGGGGATTTAAAAATCCCAACATACGCCTCAAGGCCTTTGGAAATCGGACCCAAAGCGCCTACTTGAGATCTCGTCAAGAAACGACACAAGCCAACTCCTGTGAGCAAGTCTGCTGGCACAGACAACATTCTTACTATGTAAATCAGCAGACAAATCATTGTGTTTTGCCTGTAAAATGAGGGAGTTCAGACTATTCATCTGTTCACAGGCTCAGATCAAGTTCTGTACTGGAGTGCACAAGCCATACACAACCTCTACCATCTCACTGCAAAGACATACGGTGAAATGCAAGGCAGCATTCACTGTATCTCCAACATTAACTTATTCTTCCAAGAGGAAAACAAATTCTGGCTAGTACCAGTTGCCTAGATAAAAAAGGAAAAACCCTACAACTCCTTTTCTCGCCTTTTTCTAACCAATATATCTACCTCATGTCAAGAGTGATCTTGAAGAAAATTCCTGGCATATTTTGTATGAACAAAATGCATAATCATCATGACTTTTAAAAGCGTTTATTAGACTACTCTGTGCATTTGAATATTTTCTTTCACTCTTTAGTCCAGTCTTCTATGGGAGTAAATCATACCCTTTAATTAAACATTCTTGGGTATTTGGATTTTATCTCACAGATACACCGCACCCTGCTTGTAAAAATTCCATCTCAGGCAGCCAACGTGCTTGACTTATTCCAAAGATGAGTTATTAATTAGAATATCTATAGACCATGTATTTATAATCTGGTGCCATCCCTCCCCAGGGATCCCAAACTTTTATCTGCCAGATTACTTACCTGCAGCTGAAACAGAGCCATGGCTGGAATGTAACCTCTGTCTTGTGCAACTCCTCACCACCACTTTTAAAATGAAGAAAGGGAGGTAGGTCCAAATGGAGGATGTTTGTAAGATGCTCTGGATGTAAATACCTTGAATTAAATTCACCTCGCTTAAAATGTGGCTGTAGCTATCTGACTCTGTGGGTTTCCTAATGTCCCCACCTCATTTCATCCCACTCCATTCAGAAAAATCCTCACTCTAGTCATGAACTCCTGCAAATGCAGAGATGCCAGCAGGATGCTAAGAGGCATGATTTCGCTCCCCAAAGTGGTCCCAGGTTTCACCCTCACCTGGCACAGCATACTGCTGCGTAACGCCCAATGCCAGCTGGGGCACCAGCCCCATTCTGACTCAGAGGAGGGAGTACCCCCAGTCTGAAATCACCAAAGGCAACGAGAACTTGCAAAATACTTCCCCAAGCCAAGGGGTAAAAGCCAGTGCCAGCTGTGAGCTCATCGGCACCGCTCCCCGGCACCACTCGCTTGCCAATCTTCTGCAGGGTTTTTAGCTCGCTAGGTGCGCCGGCTCATCCCACTCTCAAAATGTTTAGCAATCGAGAACAGCGATAGCTCGGGGCTGCCAGGGCAGCCAAAGACCCAAACAGGCAAAGGCGAAATGCGAGAGAAGGGGAATATTGTGTTACTGGGCTCATTAACCCTAACAGGCAACTTGAAGTGCTCAAAACTGTATTGTTCCTAAGTGCAGAAAGGAAAGTGCAGCCATCCCGCATAAGGAAATCCATAGGAAATCCTGCTGGCATGAAGTACAGCTGGGAGACAGCCCGCAGGAGTCTCCAGCGAGCAAGCCTCACACAGATGTTGGAGAGATGATAAGGAGCGAGTGGCGCCTTTCAGCACCAGGCTGGGGCAAGACTCTGCTGCCGCGGGCAGCTGCCAGCATTTACCAGGCTCACCCCTTCCACAGGTCAGCATAAACCCCCACGGCAGCCTGCCACGCTCAGCACCACCTGCCCTTTCCCAGGCTGAGGTTTGGGAGAGGAGAGTAATCTCATACGCTGACGAGTGCTGAGCATGGTGCCGGGCCCCAGTGCAGAGCTCTTCAGCTTTACACGCGTCCGTCTCCAGCTCCAGAGAAAAGTCGTCAGCCTGGAGGAGTTGCTAGAAAAAAAAAGCTGCTAGGAAAAAATTGGTCTCCAACTCTGGACTTCATGTCACACCCATGAGAGACTCCTGTCTTCCTACACCACCGCTCTCCTCGTCCAGCATGCTTGCCTCGGAAACCTTCGATTCCTGGACCCTTTCACCTCCTACAAGAAGAGATGGAGCAGCAGCAAGGGAGCTAACGTTGCCTGGAAAAAAAAAGATAAACATGCTCCAGCTGCAGGGAAAGCAACCTCCTGGCAATGTTGCTGGGGAACTGTGCCATGAGCAGCGAATGCTTTTTGGATTTACTCCTCCTCTGCCTCAGCATGCCCTACAGATACGTGGAAGTACTAGTGTGAGAAAAGCTCCTGGTTTGGGAAGCAAGATGCTAGTGAGAGGGGGTTTGAAACGGAGAAGGGAGGAAGAGACCTCTTCTGCATTCTCCTCTTGTCAAAGGTAAAGAGCAAGAGCTTCAACAAAAGCAGAATTTAAGGAAGGTCTCCCAAGGCAGCGACACAAAAAAAAAAAAGACCTGACTGCCCACATGGGGCGAAAAAAAATGCAAAAGGGTAGTGCAAGGGGTCAGCGACATTTTATGATGGGTTTCCCTGAGTCAACACAATTGAAAACACTGAGAAAAACTAGAGGCAAAAGTTTGATCCAAAACCCTGCACCTGAAGACACTCAGATACTGTTTGAGCTTACACTTGGGTGTGAACTTTGAAGTTTGGGCTCCTTTCTGTACAACACAGTGACCGAGCCAAACACCTGCAACGTCTGGAAATACATTAATTCAGAAATGCATTTTACGGCTTTTATCAGTCACCAGATTTCCTTCTCCTCCTCCTTTCATTTATTTATAAGTACTTTTTTTTTTAAAGTACTTATTTATAAATACTTAGTATTTCTCTTATAAACAGTATTTACAAGTATTTTCCTTTTTTTTGAGAGGGGGGGTGTGTGGGGAGTAGTTCTCATCCATCCATCCAACTCTGGTCTCAGTGAGGCTTTCAAGTATTCCCTCAAACAGGTAACTCTAGCCAGGATGGCAGTGTCAGCATGGGGAAGCTTTTTCTGGTCCTCTTTACATTTCTCTTCTTTTTGGAGAAAAGGATGTTCAGGTTGTAATAAAAGAACTGAAAAATACATTAATCTTTATTAAACCGGTAGAGCCAATTGACAGGGTGAGGACTGGCTGCTTCCTCCCCTCTCCCTTCATGCCCTTCCGCCGTTTCCTCTCCTCTCCTCTCCTCTCCTCTCCTCTCTTCTGACACTTGTTTGTGTTTGGAAGTGGCACGCTCACTCCCGACAGACTGGGACAGGGGATGAGAGGGGAAATGTCTGGACACATTTAGTCCAATTAAATGTTGGCATCACATTCAGTCTTTCCAAAAAGCACGTAGGAAGCTTTAAACGCCAGGCTGGCCACTGCGAATTGATGCCTCCTCATTTACATTTCCTTGCATCAAGCCACAGAGTAGGTATTAATTGTCATCAAGTGTGTCTGCCACAAACCCCTCTTTAATATCATGCACAAATGTTCCGCTAAAACCTTTTGTCTTTCAGCAAATTACTTCCATAATCCCATGTCACTGATGAGCTTTGGCAGAGCTAAAGAGCGAGCTGCGTTTGCTGCTGACAACCCCCTCATTTTCCCCTTTCAGCTGCCACAGCAGCACACAAAATCTGTAGTGGCATTCCCTGCCCCATGTCATCTCAAACTTGCATCATTCCTTCGAACAACGTGTTTGCTAACAGGGTTTTGCAGTAAATAAACAAATGCACAGGAGCCCTGCCCATGCGGTCTGTACATCATCTTCAGCCATCCGGTCTTTCCACAAGCCGCCGCTCCTACAGACAGAGCAGCGTGAGCACTGCCTCCCTTCCACAGACACTGCCCGGACACCCGTGGGTCCCATGGTGCCCAGGCCGTAACAAAAACCTGGGCTCCGCTGCACGGGGGTCACAACCCTGACAGAAGGCACTGTGACTTTAGCTTCTGGGTGAGCAAAGAAGCAGCTGAGGAGGGACAGTCACAGCTGGCTCTCTCCCCTTACTTTTCCTTTTTTTCTGTTTTAAACAACTGAATCTTGTTCTTCCCACTCCTGAGAAAAATCCTTTAAAAATGAATGAGACTAGTCATATAAATGAATTAAGGGTCAGTTTACAGCGTTATTAAATTAAATGCTTTATATACAGTAACTGAAGAGTTTGGTAGAAATCATGAAACTAGATTCAGACCTCAGATGTCTTCCAGAGCGGCTGGAAGGGTTTAAAGAACTAAACATAATAAACTCAAAAAGCCTCGCTTCACTCAGCATTCACTGCAACATCCAAACCAGCGACATGCTTCCACATTACTGCTACAGCTCTGCCCTCCGACATGTGTTCACAGCTCTGATTAACCCAACCACAAGTTGAGAACGAAGTGTACTGAGGCACGTCCCCAGCTGATGTGAGTATAAAATGCATGTCTGGAATCCGACTGCACGGATAGGTCTGCGGTCACCACTTGCCAGCTGAATGCTTGCTAAGTCGTACACAGACAGAGCAGCCATCCGCTTGCACCACATCCACACTGCTAAGAGCAAGCGGATGCTCTCACCTTGCTTTTAATAAAGGCTTGGTCCATCCAGTTTAAAATACTCTCCAAGACGCGCTCACACGCAGTCATCTTGGAGGACTGGGAAAATCCCCGGTCACTTTTCAGTCTTGGAGCAGAAAGGGTACTCAGCCCAGAGCACTGAGATAAACAACCCGTGCTGCTCGTTATGCGTTTTGGTACCTGCACAATAGGGTGGCCCCCCGCAGACGCCTTCACAGCCCCTCGGCTGCCTTCCGTCTCGTAATGAGCTCGGTGGTGGGATTTCGGCTGCACTTCAATACGCAGTTCATAAGGTCCTGAGTGAGATGGCAGCTGCCAATCAAGGGCAGGCAGGGATGGGCTATAATGAAAAGGAAAAAGTATTAAAAATTAACATCAAGTACACTATCACAAACCGTAAGCATCCAGCACTATTACTTTAGGGACCGTGTTTCGCAGTTCATCCTTTATCGTCTTACATTTAAAATTTCATCAATATGGGTAATGCTATGACATAAGTAATTTAGAAGGCAATGGTTATTTTATGAAGATTTATGGGTCAAGCATATCTGATGGCCCAGATGCTGTCCTGTTTGTAAACAAAATGGAAAAACGTTAAGACACAGCTTACAAATATCTTAATGTATCGATTCTTGAACCAAAAGGAGAAAGGTAGGTAGCAAGGCATGGAGGAATTTAAGGAAGAGAATTTCTGCTGTGGAAGCAAATGCCAAACCAGCTCTGGAGGAGTTAAGCATTTAATGAATCTAATGGATTTCCACAAATCTGTTCAGTCTACGGAGGGCGGAAAGAAGAAAAAAAGCCATTTCCCAGCTTCCTTCCAAACACAAAACACGTCAGAGAGCCGCAAAGTGACGCCGGTCTCTTTCTGGTTCATGCACGGCAAGGCAGCAAGCTCCAAAGTCAGAACTTGCTTACAAATCCTACTAATGATGACGCGCAAGCCAGAAGAAAACCCAGCTCGCTCTTCCGCCCCTGTATTGACTCTGCAATTAACTAAAATATTAAGGACTCATTACCATCACACAAGCAAGCAGGCCCGACAGCATGCGATGGCGGGGAAGCGTCATTCTTAGAAACCCACTTCCAGTGTAAAACCACGCTTGAAAATAGTCAGGACAGCTCAGCTGCTAAGAAATGCCAAGTTTATGCTTTGGGGTAAAAAAAACAAACAAGAAACAAACAAGCATTGTTGAAATAGCGTTAGGCCTGAGATGAACATATTGATCTTGACACTGAGGCAAAAAGCTTCATGATGAAAACACTAATTTTATGTCTAGCATATATTCTCTCTGATGAACTCTCCTCACCAGATGTCCTTCAAAAACCTTTATAAGTAGTTAAATGGCACAACCACAACATACTACCCTGTCCTCTTACGTCAAACTTAATATTTAATCTCTCCCACCAGCCTGGAAAACATGACCAGGAAGCCAAAAATCACGGTCCTCAGCCCTTTTGTTGTCGCCACACAGCGGGGCTACCTGCCACGGTGAGAGGGCTCGTCCCGCCACAGCGGGAGGCCGCCTGCCGAGGACTGACCAGTTCCCCGCCTCACTGCTATGGCTCTGGTGCAGCGACAGTCCCAGCAGTGTGAATCACGGCTGAAATGAGCTGGCTGGGAGGGAAAGAATGCAACAGAGCTTCTACACTGGATGCGTCTATCACAAGCACATGTTCCGCTGGAGACTGAATACTCCATTTTACCATCCCTTGGTACCCCAGCGCATTTTGGGCTCCGCAGGCATCACAGCTTTCATGTCGCCCAAAGCATCCCTGCTGTCTCCCACTGTGGGCCAGAGACTTCAGCCACTCACACCGGGTTCTTTTTCACTCAGCCTTTTTGTTTTGGTTTTTTTTTAGGTGCTTATCCAGCCCTTTACCACCGGCATATTTAACTCCTCTCTGCTAGTGCACACGTGCATGTATGCTGATGGGACTTCAGGTGGTGCTAAGATTCCTAAGTTTCCCTACATTATCTTTCTTCACTGGTTGTAAACGTGCCACTTTGACCTGTGTGAATTCAATCCCTACAGACACACACTACACGCGTGGCAGGGGTCAGCTGGAGCCACTGAGTCCCAGCCGTGGGTGAGAACCAGGACCCCCCTCACTCCCTGGGCACCCCCTGCTACCCCAGCATGCCTCGCTGGCAAGCCACAGGCTCCAAACTTCCAGCTGCTCTGCTCTCCAGCTCTCAGGACACAGGGCACCCTCAAAAATAACAGAGGGGCAGAGAAGAAAGCCATACAGCTCCCAGCTCGGCCCAAACGGGAGCTCATCCAAAAGCAAGATGTTGCCTCTGTGAGGGCTCTCAGCTCCCACGAACATCTGGATCCAGCAGCAGCCAGTGGGACACTCCCTGCAAAGGCAAGACCGAGGGACAAATCCTGAATTTGGCTACCACTTCCCCAAGCACAGGAGCCCCAGCCTTGGCTAGAGGCAGGATGCTTCTGAGCTCCTGTGCAAGGCTTTCCCCCAAAATGACTAGGGCCCACCATGGGGGCGATGAGAAGCGCGTCCGCTACTAGACACTCATACAAAGAGTGAAGAGATAGCAAAAAATTACAGGCAATTGGCCATCATCTATAGCCACTATTCTTTGCCTAGCACGTTAGGTACACATACTTCAGTCTGAAAGAGTCTGAAGAAAAAAAAAATTCTGGATAAAACATATTTGACTAATGATAAATGACAAAGAGCAGAGCAAAACAGCTGTGTCTCTCCTGGTGATGATCAGCACACATTTTTAAACAGATGTTTCTGGTTTTAAGTAAATTCTCACTTGATGGATCTTTTTTTTCTTTTTTTCTGAGAACACATCATCGATCAGATTAGACATTTTTAACACTTAATTAAAAAGGACAGCTCTGATGAGCAGTGTAGCCCTCAAGTGAAGAGGGATTTTTTTTTAAAGATCCATGGAAGTAAGTAATAGTTCCATAACTAATTTTATCTCTTTAAAAAAACAAAGAAAAAGCCCATTAAAAACCCTTGCAAATCAGCACCCGAAAATGTCAGTATAATTAAGTTGTAAAATTCATGTTCTCAAACAAAGCCTGAAAATAAATATACAGTGTGCTGTTAGCCTGCAATCTATCACTGAAATTCCAAAATACCACCTGCCCAATTATAAATTGACAATTAATGGCAGTTTTCCTGATGAAGGAAGCAGAGTGATGCATTTAACAGTGTCATGGGCTGGGGCTGTCAGAGCCATTTCCTATGTTAGGTTATCTTCATCATGCACTTAATTTCCTGCAGCTAAACACGGTTAAAGGAAAAAGTCACCATGTAAAGGGTGTAGTGGTAAAATCAAATCTGGTTGCTGCAAATAAACCTTATCATTTTGAAAAGGCCCAAACTACCTCATCTAGCCGGCATCACGCGGAGGGGAGATGAGCCCCTCCACAGGGGTCACAAAGAGAAATAAAAGGTCTTCACGCAGTCTTCCGATCAAATATACAGCGGTGTACTTCCCTCAGATCGAATTTTCCACCAACTGAAAACCTGTCCCGTCCCTTTCTACGCCGTAATAAATCTAACTGCAGTCCTCCTAAATCCTGTAATGAGGGATGGTTGTTTCAAAGCGAGTTCACAAAACCTGGGGTTAGGCTGCAGAAAACTCGTTCAGTGTAACTCTGCCCTACATAAATCAGATTACAAAACAGATGAATAGTGATTTATTTTGCATACACCAGATACACAATATGATTAAATCAAAAACAGATTATCCAGTCTGGCTGACTTCTGCCTTTAGCAGAAAGATTTATCAACTTAGGAAAAAAAAAAAAGAAAGAAAGATAATAAGCAGCACACTGGATGGGGAGGAAACAAAGCCAAAAAATTCTACTGAACTTTGCAAAGGTGTTTAAGCCCCGTTTTCACACGGCTGCTACGCATGTGGGAATTAAGTTACCATTACACTTTCTAAGCTACTAGATGCCCAAGGCCAGTTGATAAAGAGATGTGCACACGTCTTGGTCCTTCACCAGGCTGCTGTGCAGAAGGTGTCGGCACGACGGCAGGTGTCGGACGGGGACTGCCCCTGCTCGCTGGCCACGTACCACAGCACGGAGTCACCCACCCCAGCCAGCTGCCCGGCAGCGGCCCAGGCCACTGCCCGGAAGAGCAGGACAGCAAGCACGTTTCGGCACCCTAAGCAGGAGCAGGGCTGAGACTGGGTGCCCTGCACGAAACTTTTTTTTTTTTTTTCTAACAGGGAGTGTTCCTTTAGAAACAAAACCATAAACTAGAGAAACCACAGGGCTGCTGAAACTTTTACCAGGCTGCTAGCTTGCCCCTGCTCCAACTGTGCACCAAATGCAAATATGGTTACAATTTATTATTTATTACCCGCGTCTCACATCGAAGTGGATGCCTGTTAAAGATCCACGTGTATTTCTTCAAGGAGTAAGAAAACAACAATGATGCCTACATGTCCACCAACTTGGTTGTGGCCAGAAAAATATACCTGCTTTACATTTCACTTATAAGTCAAAACAAGTAGATTTTTCACTCTTCTTTTTTTTTTTTTTTTTTTTTTTTTTTTTTTTTTTTTTTTTTTTTTTTTTTTTCA
>WHYT01013938.1:123640-165931 GCA_009806455.1 Tetrax tetrax | reverse complement strand
AAAAAAAAAAAAAAAAAAAAAAAACCACAGGCAGGCCCTCTGTGATCAACAACAGGAGTAACAGGAAACATGCTCTGACATTCAGGATGAGGAAAATAAATAAGCTGCAGGAACACACAAACACCTGACAGTCAGATAGGATGAACCAAGCCCCACAGCCCCTGGTCAGGCTCTGAACCGGACCCTGCTGAGCACCCTGAGCCTGGTGCTCGCAGCAAAATCGTTGCCCTGTTCATCTGTCTGCAGCCCTCCCGCAGGACCAGGGCTCAGCTGCTGCTCCCGCCACTTCCAGCAAGTGCTGTGTCCCAGAAGAAACTGGAGGATTTGCAGATCCCCCCGTGACGTCCCTTCACCCAGGTGCCAAAGCACAGCAAGTTCAGCGAGCGCAAGGGACATCCCTCCTGTGCAACCACCCCACTTCAGGCACGTCCATGGCTCTTCCTCCTGCCCAAAACGCAGCAAACTGGTGTCTAGAGCAGGCACAAACTCATAACCCCAAATGACCGTTTTGTGGCACACCCCCCTCGCACAAACGTGACCCTAACACAAGGCGGGCGGGAACCCTGACGCGCGCTTTCGCATGCAGAAGAGGAACCGAGGGGGAACCTTTGGCTGCAAGGGAAGGGGATACTTACACACGCCCCCGATGACCCCGGCAATCCTGCAGAGCCACCTGTACCACCAGGTCATGCCGTCATCGGCAGAGGAAGCCCCTGGCTCAGGGGCTGCTGCTGGGAACTGCTCATCCTGAGAGCTCATCGCACCCCTGCTCCCGAGGGGATCAGGGGGCAGCACCCCGCTCCCCGCCTGAGCCCCAGCAGAGCAGGATGCACCCCCCCAGGTGACACTACCCCCGTGTCCCCCTCCAGCCAGCCCAGGAGACAACCCCTAAACCCAGCCCTGCCGCTGCTGGGCCTTTCCCCCGCACCCCTGAGCAAGGCCTGGTCCTCCGGCGGCACCCCCAGGGCTGACAATGGAGGGTCTGTGCCTGCAGCAGCGATGCCAGCGGCCGTGGAAGCTGCCTCCACGTCTGCCTGCGTATTGCATTGTGGGTCCCCTCCTCCAGCAGGCAGGGCTTTGATGTCACTCTCATTAAAAGGCTGGTGGGCAGAGCTCGTCGTGTACGTATTCATAAGCAGCCACGCAAGCACGCCCTCCACGCCGAGGTCTGGGGCGCACAGGAGCTCCGGGTCCCCCTTCCCCTGGCTAACGACCGGATGCTGTTATCCAGGCCAGCGTGTGCTCGGAAGAAAAAGAAACATGAATTTTTACATGAACGTGAATTTAACACTGTTACAAAACTCTGCCCTCGAGATAAGAGGGAAACTCCCCTTAATCTGAATGGAATCGGGTTTTCTCCCCAGAAAACGGGAGCAGAAGCAGCACTTTGTAAGTCAGAGACATCCTAGTTGGCAACCTGTTGGTATCCAAACAGTACAGGGAAACAGCCTTAATTCTCTTATATTATAAAGACAACAGCTGCATTTTTTTTGCAAATTAACATGGAGCATACAGCCAATAACCAGAGCCCATCTCCGCAGACCAGGGACTCTGCGTAGCTGATCTGGAACAACAAATAGCAGTGAGAGTTGGGATCCAGAGCAGAGTGGGAAGACAGATCCCATCTGCTAAAAGGTTACAAAAAAAAAAAAAAAAAAAGGATTAAGAAAAGGATGTCTTTCCGTTAACATGTCCTGTTAGACAGGAAATGAAGGCCCAGCGCCTGCATCACCCACGCACTGCAGCGGGACAGCTGATACATCCAGCTCCTTGAGGATCTCGCTTCAAGAATCTACTTTCTAGCTCTTCCAGGAACGGAACGTAAATCTGGAGGCTGGCAAGCAAAAAACTCCAGGCTTAACCAGCAGAAAACAAGTATTAAAAAGACAGAAGAAAAGAATATTTTGTGGTTGTAAAAAGAAGTCAGAGAATTCAACTGAAAGAAAGCAGAAGCAGGGTTAAAACTGCCCAGGTAGAAGCATTTATTGCATCCAGCATGAAGAGCAAGGACAGATGTGTACAGCCAGGCTCCAGGTGCAGAAAAGACCCCTTAAGCACTACATTGTGATTTTGAGGATGACAGATTTGTACCAAAGCATGGTCCAGTGTTCAAGATACTAAGTGTTCACGATTTTAAATAAAAACAACTTAAAAATGTATTTAAATCAAACATGAGCAAATATTTGTCACTGCTCTAAAATACCTCTTCCTGCTACAATTTGTATCACGCAGTCTCAACAATCTCTAATTGCACAGTTCCTGTGAGACGAAGATACAAGCAGATTAATAGCATAGCTACTGTCATTATCTCAGTAAACATCTTGGCACCAAACCCATCATTAAGAGACAGAATTCTTTTATTTTCCCATAGAAAAGAAGTACTGGTATCACCATCAGATATACAATAGTAGAACCACACAAGTGGCTGGGGAGGGACCTCTGGACATCACTTAGGCAACTGTCACCAGGGCTTGACCAGGTCAGCAGTGCCTTGACTTCTGAAAACAGAGAACCTGCGTGGCCTGTCCTGGTGTTGCCCTGCCCTCCTGGGCCAAGAAACTCTCTTGCCCTCACACACGTCTCTAGTCTTCTTGTGCTAGCAGTTTGTCCTCATCTTTGCCTTCTTTATAACATTTCAGAATTTCAACGGGCCTCAGTTTTCAGGGGCATTTACACCACAGGAGAGTGAACTTAATGGTTAAGCCATAATTGTAGCTACTTGTGGTACAGAGGTTTGTAACGGGACACTGAGCCACTGAGAAATGAAACAGCCGTGCTAAAAAGTCACAGTGTATTACAGAAGCAGGACTCTGAGACTTCAGCATCCAACTCACTAACTACAGACACGTACACTGCGTTAACACCAGTCAGCACAGAGAGAAAATCCTTATGAGAACTATTTGCTAAACATTTGGTAGTTACATGTCTTTTCCATAATCTTTATAAATATTAACTGAGATCCCAAAGGAGCCAGTAGATCTTTCTCAGTAGATGGCAAAGCAGTTGCAAAAAGGTCAAACGACTCGTGTGACCTCGAGCAGTGAACAGGCAGCAGTGAGTAACTGGTCTTTCTCAGGGCAGTGGCCCTCTCCCCCTTTATTTGGGCTCAACAGCATGATACTCAGCCCAGAAACTGGGTTGATGTTCCTTAACGTTTTCATGAAATTCAATTTCAGCTTGGCTTCCTGTTGATTGCCAGAAGAACTGCTGTTTCCCATGGAACACCATCGTCTTCATAGTGCTTACATCACGGACCTGCATAAAGAAAGAGGGAACCATTACATCACAGAAGCCTACAAGTACCCACAAAATACTGGGGAGTTGCAAACTGGTCACTTGGGGAGAAAAGTTGCCCTGTACAAAGGTCCTCTAGGACTTGTGATTGAACTTTGCAGCTGGATGGAAGTCTCTAATAAGGAGATGGGTCTGTAGCCATCCAAGTAATCCCCTTTAGGTTTCTGACTCACCAGGACGTAATTAAAATGCGTTTGGTTGCTCTCATTGCCCAGGTCAATATATAGGGCACGGATAGCTATGCGGTGCTGAGGAGCCACGTTGATGAAGGTCCGACACACTGCTTCTCGCCTTTGATCAGGCAATTGCACAGGATTCACTATTTCACCTTGGGGACCAAACAGCTGCCTGTCACAATCTGAGAGGGGGAAAGGGAGCAGAAAACAAAATGATTTAGAGAAGTGTCCAGCATCTCCAAGAAAAAGATAATTTAAATTAAATACGGGCAGAAAAGTTTCTCTAAGGATTTTAATCTGTGAACCTCCAAGTATCAGCAAACACCTGCAGAGGGCTTGCTTTTAAACCGGAGGGGCAGTCCACAAGTAATATTCATTCCAACACTCCTGAAGAAGGGGCTTATTAGCTCCTAAAAATGAAGCAAGGTTTCCATAGATTCCTATAGGCAACCTTGGAACTCTGTGAGCCTTGTCATGGGTGCCTTAACCTAAAGCAATAGCAAAGCTTTCAGTAAGGTACCTTGGTAATACTTTTTAGTTGCAGTTGTGCTGTTGTACTGAAGAATCACCCCATTTCCTGGCAGCAAAACACGCTGTTTCACAATCAGTGTATTCGTTCTGGAACTTATCAGTGACAAAGGGAGCTTCCTGCAGCCTGTCTGCCACATCATTCGCCCAGAAAACATCACGACCTCACCTGGAACGGATGAGCACAGGGACTCACTTACTTTGAGATAGAAGGCCAAAGTACATTGCAACCTATCTTATATATGTCTGGAATGAAATAATTTTTGCATCTCGTCCCTATCTTATCAAAATCTGTAATGGAAACGGTCTAGTTAACTAATCTAACTGTACTGATTCCAGTAAGAGGGTATATTACAGAGAGGGTTTTTAACAGGCCAAAGAAAGCAGCTTCATTAACCCCATACATTCCTTTCATCCCACATCTAGAAATAAAACAGGTAAAAAAAATTATGTAGAGGGAGGAAAGCCATCATCTTCATTTAGTCCCACCTGGCAAAGACTTGGTGGGACAGAAGAACTCGTAAAATCATTTCAGAGATGACACAGGCTCCAAAGGCAGCCAGAACGTTTCAAGGCACCAAAAGCACATGGGCAAGCGAGGTGCAGATTTCCCAGAGGGCCAGGCCGGTCCCCAGCGCGCCCCGGGCCGTACCTGCACTGCAGTTGAGGGAGCTCTCCAGCACGCTGACTGTTATCGCCTCCCCGAGAGGACGCCCGATGGCCACAGTGCAGTCGCTGCTCTCTACACCTGTCATGTTGATGAGCCCAGTGGCATTAAGAAAGAGCTTTCCACAGACACCTGCACGGCAGAGACACATGAGAAACACATCCAGAAGGCCGTACGGCTGCTGAAACACAGTTCCCATTCCATCATGGCACAATGAAAAGACAAGTACCAACCGTATGCCCATCTTCCAGGTAAAGCATGGGAAGAGTCAGCTGTTGCCCCAAGGAGTCCCAAGTCAGAAGAGCTTTGGGAAGCCCAGGGAAGGGAGACATGGTTCCTGGCTCAGATAACGTGGAGAGTTCACAGCATGCTTTAAGGAACAGCATGTTGTCCTTCCTAACTAGGAGCATCCCCTTTCCATGCTCCTGTCCCTGTGCGGCAGTAGGGTCACCACAACCCAGCTGCACGTAGTACGCTCCTATCTCTACGTTTCAGTAGTGTCCTCCTCACCTTCGTTTGTCTTTGTCTGTTCCTGAGGCACAGCTGGCACAGCAGATGCAGGAAGATCCAGGTTCTTGAATCTTGCCTCTTTGGCAGTTGCAGCTGTCGTCAGATGCGCGACTGGCGTCGCTGTCGGCAGTTCTGCCCCATCGGACCCGGTCCCCGCTGCCCGCTCAGGGCAGGGCCCTGCGGAGCAGCCACGTACCACAATGGCCTTGGGGAAGCGCCTGCAGAAGATGGGGTTCACGTGCTTACGGGTTAGTGGGTTGAAGCAGAAATCCTGCCGTGTCTGAATGCCATTCCCACACGAAGTTGAACACTGCAGAGGAAGAAACCCACAGGCCTTTATACACGTGTTTCAGTTGCTATTTAGAAATAAATGCCTTTACTGGCTCAGGCACGATCTGGGGGGCTGATCTTTTGTTTGCTAATGGTGTTCAATCACTTGCCCTTTCAGTGCTCTGGTTTCCTCAGCTATAAGATGGCCCACCTCCCAGAGGATCTTCCAAACTATATCTTTGAATTATAGAACCGCTTCCCAAAAAATCCAAAAAGATCTGCATTCCAGAAGAAAACATGCCAAGGACCATTTATAAACTGCAGCCAAAAGCTGAGCTGAAAAATGTGAGAAGCAAACCTACGGCTGCTAAACACAGGGAAGGAGAAAGGACGGAAAACATCCCTAGAAAGAGTTTAGAGTTTCTGTGGGAGGTAAATATACAAGGCAAGAAGTGGTAATTCTCCCCTGTGTGCTTTAGGGAAGAGAATGGCTATAAAACTGCTCCCTAGACACCAAGTGCTGCAGCTAAACAGGAGCAGATACCTCTGTCCACTCGCTGAAGCTCCATTCATAAGAGCACATTTGGATGACACAGGGGACACTGCTACGTGGCTTCTCTGCCACAGGACACAAATGCTCCTCCAGCAAAATCTCCTTGCCTTGGTGAATCTGCACACAGGTGACCAGCTGAACAGCTAAGCCGAGCCCACAGCTGGAGGAACAGGGGCCAGCTGGGGTAACCTTCCATCTGACAGAGAACAAGGAGGAGAAAAATTAAGTTAGTGATGAATCCCCACCCTCTCCTATTGTTCACTGTAAAGAATGCGCTCCCTCATCCTTCCCCCTTCTCCTTCTCAGTAGCTTTCTTCACTCCTCTGCCTTACACATTTTGCTTCCTACAAGGCAGCCTTTGAAACAAGGCTGGGGCATCTGGAGCAGGTTTGGAGCTGGACCCAAACGGAGGGCATTCACATTTTGCAAGAAGCCAACAGACTCGAAATATGCGTTGAGTCTTACTCTAGGTCCATCACAGTCTTCCCCAGAGTGACATACACAGGCTTAACTGCAAAAACAATCTTATCTCCCTCCAAAATGCACACCACTGAACAGTCAGATCAGAAACCGACCTAGGGTACTTCATCCTGGGAGCGGCATCCTGTAGCACGTTAGAAAAAAAAAAAAAAAAGGATGCTAGCAGCTTTCCAGACAAACACCAAAGAGGGCAGGGCAAACTCTGTCCCATTTATCACCCCTGAGCCATATCCTAGATCACACTATAAATGTTCAAGGACAACCATTCTTCCTCAGTGCACGCTCCGGCAGCCCATGTGGCCATTTTGACTTCGGAGGGCATGGCTCCAAATGACATGGCTCCTGCTCCTCTGGGAGAGGCAAACCATCACAGTAGGTGTCTGTCACAATCTATTCTGCCTTCTCCACGGGCTCCCTTGCACAACAGAGGACCTTATGCATCACACCTCCTCCACACTGCATGAACCCATTTTGTAATGCCACTTGGGAACAACGCAGCTATCAGTCAGTACCTCCAGCTGTTACTTGTCTTCACTGGATTTTAAATCCAACCAGTCTATGGAAGTACACCTGGAAATCTCTTAATGCCCACATACAAACTGGCTCATGTTTGAGAGATCACCAGTCAGCCCACTGAGTGCAGTCTGTAATACCATAAATCCTAGGGAAAATGCAATCAATTTCCTTCAGTTCTCAGAGCAGCTATCACAGATTCTTAGAGCATTTAATTCTAGCTACATTCCTTGATGCTATGTGAATACTGCACAGCTGGCAAATGTGTCACCACCTTTTGCAGTTATGGATTTGTTCCTACTTTCCCAGGGTAATAAGAGATCAAGGGGTTTTCATTTTTTTCCTTGACTCAAAGTCCAAAGACTTCCCTTAGTTCTGCCTGAGAACATACCAGCCCAGGAAAGACTCGGGTAGTTTGCTGAGTTTGGATCAGTGCTACTGTTTTTGCAGCTGGCTGGAGTTTCAAAGCACTGGAGAGGAAGACATCAGAGTAGCTTGGTCCTTACTTTGCCATGGACATATAGAGAGGAAGGAAAGACCCCCTCATTGGCTCGTTATCTCCTGATAACTGCTTTACCTTGGTGGGCAGGGACTGAGGTTGCAGACTTCCATTCTGCTCTCTGGCTTTGGCACTGGATGACAGTTTTCTTCTTCAGTTTCTTCTTTGGTGTCAAAAGCCACACATACATACTGCAGCTGAGTCTTACCTAGAAAGGGAAGCGGTCTTACCACACGGCACGCGTGCAAGGGTTGAACATGTGCCAAGCAGTGTCAGTCACATTCGCGTGTACAAAACAAGCAAACTCTGCGCAAGCCTCAGGCATGTTCATGGCACTCATCTCCCCCAACTCTGGAACACAGCAGCCAGTCAGTCCTCTAAACTATTCCCTATCTGGGAAGGCCAGGCCCTCTTGCCTCTTCTGGACTCAAAAAAAAATTGTGACCACAGCTACACATGCACTTGGAGCTATAGAGGGAAAAAGGCCAGGTCCCTGAGGTTCCTGGGCACTGAGCTCACATCTACAGCCAAGTCACATTTCCCTGCAGCCCTGAAAGATCTCACCTCTGCCACAGGAGACAGAACACTCTCCAGCTAGAGGGCTCCAGACATACACGGTCCGATTTTCCAGTTGGATATGCCCAAGTGACTCCGAAGTCTGAAGTAAGTGTGCATCTTCCTCCTCAGAACAGAGCAAAAAGACCCAGATTAACATCAGCACCTGCTTCCCACACTGGTCCCAACCTAATGAAGCGGGAGATACCCCCAGATCAAGCCTACAACATATTTGATGTCACTGAAGAAAGAGGCACATTTAAGCACTTTATCCATTTTTGCAAAACATATAAGTATCAGGAAGAGCTAAGGATATCCAACAGCCAAGACCCCTCCTAATTCATAGTACTTGAAAAGAAATATCTGAGACTGGAGATGCCTAAAGCAGCATCTTCCCTGTCTGTAAATGTAAACCTGGCAGTGGCTTCCCAGTATGGATTTGGACCAGTGATCCTGTGCTGAAAAGCCCTCTTCCCTGATAGCAATCTTTCCTACCACATCAGAACCTCTCTGTTTGCCAGCAAGGTATTTCCTAGTGGACCAGGGGTTATTTCTGTTCCTGGTTTTGTTGGACAATGGAAGGAGAAATGAAGAAGGAACACAGTCAACAGCTGCCCTAAACAAACCACCACTATGAACTGATGAATCCACCAGCATAAATTAAGAGAGATAGAGCTGTCTAAAGTGATAGGATGAACCTTTAACTGGGCAGACATCCTTGGTGTAAATCACCCTCCCAGACTCCAGCAGTAAGGCGGTTCTTCTTAACTGGCAGCCTCCTATGGATCATAAGTGCAAAGCTTCCAGTGAGACTCCTGAAATAAGCCAAACCAGTAAACTCACTTTGTCCCAGCCTAAAGGGCAGACGTTAACCACACATGGCACAACAGAGAGGGGTTTTTCTTCTGCTGGGCACAAGCTGTCATCCACTACAGTCTCCAATCCATCACGAAACTGAACACAGGTCAGATTCTGCTGGACAACTCCAGTTCCACAGACAGCAGAGCATTCATCTATCTGAGACATCTTCCACCTAAATGAGAAGTAAATGTATCACCCTGTCTCTCACACCCTCAAAGTATTTTAATTCAGCAGACTGCTGTAAAATATTGGAAGGACTATCCTCCATTCACTCAGCTGACATCTCAATTACCTCATGGAGCCAAGAAAGACAGAACATGGTTTGGGATCCACTATGCCATTACAATTAGGGAGAAACTACTTCATACCTCTTTTTTTTTTTTTTTTTTTTTTTCCACCTTGCACAATGCAAATGAGACTGCAGAGACTGGGTTGGCTGGCAGAGAAAGGACAAGCAAAGCAAAAATTCAGCTGAGCTTCCAGGAACACCAACCTGTGCAGGCATGGCTCCAAGGCACAGGGCTTGTGCTCTGAAAGGGGCTCTGGGAGCTCCAGACACCACTGATCCTCTGTTGTTTCATTCTTTGTCTTGTCAAAGCACACATGATCCACTGGTTGCGTCCCTGGGATACAAAAAGAAAAGGAAAGGAAGTCATAAACAAAGTGAATAGTTCACCTGGAAGGGACCTTTAAAGCCCATCCAGTCCAACCCCCCTGCAAGGAGCAGGGACATCTCCAACCAGATCAGGTGCAGCTTTTGTACCCAGATCACACCATACCAATGTCCTCAGAGAGATCATCAATATCCAAAACTAGACTACAGGTACTGGGAGAGAAAATGCAGACTTGCAGTGCCTGTGACATGCAAGAAATGAAATATCCTTAAACTACAGCTCTAAACAAGACGTTTAACAATATAGAACCTGACAGATAAAGTGGGTGAAAACCCAAACTCAAAAGTTACAAGTAAAGCTGTAAAGAGTCACCTTTGCAGTGAATGAGCTACCCACAAAGGAGACAGGCTTTCCTGAACCTCAAAGAGCATGACTCTGAGAAGCAAATGTCAGGAATCAATCAGCAATGTTACCTTTTCTCTACCCTTCTTTTCCAATAACGTCTATTCGTAAGGAGGGCCTGAGCATCACTTTCAGCTCTCAAGATGCAACAATTTCAGCTCAGATTCTCAACCTTCTGTTATTTTAAAGTCCCAGCTTTCTCATTTATTTTTTTTGTGACTGCATTAGCTGGGACGCCCTAGAGTATTTTCAGTTCTTTACTTCAGAGTTTCAGCAATCAGTTCACCTGGAGAATTTGCTGGAGAAAAGCTCTCCAGAGATAACTAGTCCCACAGATTGACTCCTCTAAGTATCCATTAATGTATTTTCTAAATTCCTGTCATGAAAGCTGAGAGAATTGCCAGTGTCATCTGCATTATCTGGCAAATAAGATGTCAGACCAATCTACTAGAGTGCACTCTTACAATCTGCATTATGATTTGTTCAGGGAGACAGAAACGACGAGCCGTGGCACAGGAATAGAATTCTAAGAACAAAGATTTTTTTACTTCCCTTTTGGAGGCCAAAAAGAGAGTGGGAGGCTGGGGGAAAAAAAAAACAGAAACCCAAAGGGGGTGGGGGACCAAGAGGGCATGGGAGATCAGGAAAAAAATAGAGGCTAAAAGCAGGTGGGGGGCTGAGAGTGAGGAGGTAAAGAGAGGGTGGGAGGCCAGGAAAAAAGTAAGGGGCAAAATAAGGTGGGAGGACACAAAAATATTAGAGGAGAAAGAGGGGTGGGAGACTGGGAAAAAAGTGAAGGCCAAAAGGAGGTGAGAGGTGGGGAAAATACAAGAGGTCGAGAAGGCGTAAGAGGCTAGGAAAATACTAGAGGCCAAAAGGAGGTGGGAGGCCAAGAAAAAAGTGGAGGCTGGAAGGGAGTGGAAGGCTAAGTAAAAAGTAGAGGCGAAAAGCGGATTGGAGGCCAGTCAAGTAGGTGAAAACAGGGTGGGAGGCTGAGAGGGGGTGGGAGGCCAGGAGCAAAGTAGAGGCCCAAAAGAGGGTGGCAGGCTGAGAGGGTGTGAGAGGCCCAAAAAAAGTAGAAGCCCAAAGGGTGTGGGAGACCGAGAGGGTGTGGGAGGCTACGGAAAAAGTAGAGGCAAATAGAGGGTAGGAGGCTGAGAGCTGGTGGGAATCCAGCAACAAAGCAGAGGCTCAAAGGGTGTGGGAGGCCGAGAGGGTGTGGGAGGCAGCCCAAGAGAGTCCATGACTACCAGCCAGCCAAACTCAATTTCTGCCAAGATCTCCATAGAAAGTAAAGATTGAATACTGCTGCCTCACCTTCCCCACAGGTCACTGAACATGGCCCCTGCTGAGGAATCCACATGTATGTCAGATTCTCTTTGGGGACAAAATAGCTGAAGGTGATGTCTGGGTTGGTGGCATTGCCATATTCTTTTGCGTACCTTCGATAGACCTGGTGAAGGAAAAAGTTGTGGTCGATGCATAGATCAACTCAGACCTATTTCTTAGGACCAGAGATAAGAGAATCTGGTCTCCTTTTTCCATCCGATCCTGAGTCTCAATGCTATGACTCTCAATTCTTGCCAAATGCAGTCACAGTACTCACGCTGTGAATTCCTTGCACACAGCACTGAATAAAAAGATTAAGCCAAGCAAAAGGTTTAACTTGGTATGCTTTTCCCCACACAACCATCCCCCAGGCTTGCAGAGAGCCTGTAGCCAGCGGTTAACTCCTCCTAAGAGCAACACCATTGCTCTTAGGGAACACCATCTCCACTGGCCTTGGACACAAAGCCAACTACACCTGGATTCCACCCTGTGGCAGAGCTACACAAACCCTGCCTGGCTAGTTCTGACTGGCCCCTTTCCAACTCTGCTATTTTAATTTACCTGTATTTCAATTTCTTCTTGTGTTGGCCCATCCACGTGGACTTCCTCCAGGCTTGGCAGATTGTCCTTAGTGAGAAACACTTTGTATTTGATCTGGCTGTCCTCCAGAACCGACGGATAGGTGACATTCAGTGAGATTTTTCCTTTTCCAGCAACCACATACTCTCCTTTAACCTTCACAGCTAGAGGAGCAAAAGTAGCAGTGAGGTTAAGAGACATGGTCACCAGGATCCCCTGGTGCTGGCAACTACACTGTCCTTTTGCTAGAAACCAGTTTGATCTAAGTCAGGCATCCCAAAGAGCATGGCTTCTACCACTTCCTACTGGAAAGCATCCCACAAACAAACTGCATCATCAAGAACTTCCCTCCCAAATCCCATTTTCTTGTATTTACAAGCTTGTTTTAGCCCTGCCTGCAGTCCCTCCCCTCCTTTTCATTCAACTCACCCAAATGTGTAAAGAGCGGTCTCCGGTTGGTAACATGGACCAAGGTGGTGTTATACGGCAGGGACAGAAATGTAACGTACTCTGGAAGGATGGAAAGAAAGAAGATATGATATTACTGTACCTCTCTTTAAAAGGCTGAGGATTACAGACCAAGCCCTCTTCAACTTACTATTACGCTAGCCATTGCAGGGCAAGCCTTACAGGCAAGAAGTCACCTACAGAAGACTACGAACACTGAATACGCATACGAATATGCAGCATACAAACAGCACCATAATGTTGAGGGCTACACACCTTTAGCTTTGCCTTCTGTGTAAGATCCACTCACTTTGGTGCAAGTGGTATTATCACCCCCACAGACCTTGCAAGAGTCCATTATCTTCTTGGAGTCCATCTGGCCATCACACCCAAATGCCTGAGCAAAGGGGAGAGTCTGTCAAGACTTGCCTATTCTGAGAAGAAAACAAGCAAATGAAAGCAACGTCGCCTGAATTCCTGAAACTGCCTTCTTCATTTATAATTCGAACTTAAGAAATCAACACAGACAAAGATGCATTTGTACCTAGATCTACCACTGTACAGCAGGATGCAAAGCCAGGGATTGAAAAGTCTTTGCTGAGAGCAGAAGTTTCATTAATTGTGCCATATTTTCTTTCCCAGAAGCAGCAGCCCAGAAAGATTTCTCCTGTGACCTAAAACAAAGGCTCTCCACTCCCTCTCTTCTATAAACTCTTTCTGGAGGGCAAGGGGTGAGGGGAAAGCCGAGAAGAACAATAAACATGAATGGCAGGTTCTAAAGGAATCTTTAGCTCCACAAACCCAAACCTAGTTCACATCCTTCGGCCTGGCCTCCAGTCCCATGGATCTCAAGAAAGAGATTCCATCCTCATTCCCACAAACAAGACTAATTTACACAAAGCTACAGGAGGATCTCAGCAGGCTTAGCAGAAAAACACGTGCAACTGCTGAATTTATGCTAGAGGCACTGACTTATGCTAGAGACTTTGGATCCTGCCATAACATACATATTTATCACTGTTGCCAATAGAACAGCAGAAATCAGACTAGATTATGCCTGCACCCTCTGCTGTTCACTAGGTGGAAACGCATTACAAAATATAGTGAACACGAGGATAATGAGAAAAACATAAATTGTGAAGTGTATTCTGGGAATATAAAGAAACAGAAAACATACAACCAGGTCAGCATTGAGCAGTTACTAAAATGCAGACAGCGTGGAGGAGTTATATCCAAGTTCATCATGAAAGAATGCCTATCTCGCATCCGATCCAGAAAAAAAAAAAGTTATACTTCAGTTTTGATCAGTGATGCTAATCAAAATACTTGATCAAATTGTCAACTTATGATTCCCAGGTTCTACTCTTTATTTTGCCACTGACTCGGTATGTTCAAACCATGTAACTTTTCTCCCACAGGGTCAGCATTTTATACAGCTATTTATATCATGCAAACTGAACAGCTAATGATGTTTCCTCAACCAATGCATAAACCAATTGCTTCTTGGATTCAGGATGAATAGCCTTACGTACTTACTGCCTAATTAGCAGAATGTCTTATCTAGAGGGCATTGGCATTGGATGCACAGAGAGAACAGTAGATGTGTTGGACTCCGTCCAATAATCTAAGAATAAAACTCTCTTCCTTTGAAAAGAGCTCGCTATGTTGTTTGGGAATCATGGGGTTTTTTACCTGTTCCTACTAAACTACTCCTTTGGAAGAGATTACATGTCAGAGGTTCACCTGGATTCCCCAGTCACTTACTCTGCAGCTTCCCATTACACACAGATTGTAAGCCCCACGGTGCTCAGAGTCATCCTGCTCACATCTCGTTCCATCTATGAAACTGTCTCCGCGGCTTACCATGAATTCATTTTCAGTGGCCCTGCACATGTGCTTGCACAGCAAGTCCCCTGGAGGAGGCAGGCAGGAGAAGAAAGCAGTTACTTTCAGAAAGGCACATGGCTGACCACCATGCAACGGGATTTGACAGAAAGAGTATCCAGGTTTTACACGAAAACTAAAACAATCAATGAAACAGCCTCTTGACTTCAAAGCACAGACAGGTCCATGAGCACTTCCCCTCACAAAGAAACCATGGTTTCTCAGCCTTTCCTTACCTTTGGCAAAGCCAACAGCAGAAGTCCAAGTATAAAAGGATGGCGCTTCTACAGTGAGATACAGTGGCTTGAAATTTGTTTCTGCACATTGTTCAGCCATAAAGTCCTGCTGGGTCATCAAACAGGCCTACATCCCAGAGAGAATTATATGGGTAAGGAAAGGAAGTTACTGAGCGCAGAATCCCAAGCGGCATTTTACCCACTAGCTAAAGGCAGAAAGCAGTGGCTGGTAAGTAAAACACCAAAACAACTGCAAATAAAGAAAATCACTTTAAAGGAAGGCTGTGGGATATGCAGAGACTTGTGTTTGGAAGCTGATATCTTTGCTATTTATACAAAATAAATGGATAAGGAAAATAGGAACAACATAAGCATGTCCCTCTGAAGAAAACTATCATTAAGTGAGTCACTATTTTCTCAGCATCTGTCCTGCTAAGAAGGCATAAAGAAAATGCTTCATTACACATGAACAATGTTATTAAATAATACTGCTGTCTTCAGACACAGTGGGACAAATACCTCTCCTGTTGTCAGACAGATGGAGGTTGAATGCCAGATCTTTAGTCCTCCTTCCCAGAGCAGTCAGCTGTGAGAAGGACAATCTCAAACCATACAGCTCTCAAAGGGTTAAACAGCATTAAGAAAAAAGCTCAGAAGATGTGACGAGCTCCATTACCTGAGTATTGCACATCTCCACTTGGATGCTGGCGCCATGGCATTCCTTCCCCCCAAAAGCAGGCCTGGAAATGACAGGAGAAGAATTCCTCAACATAGGCAGGTTTATCCCAAGCAAAGAGCAAGACTCAGACCTTGTGGCCCCGAATCAGCCAAGAGGCACTGCGAACTCCCCAGCTCCCCTCCTCCTACCTGGGGTTGTTACAGAACCGCTGCCTTATCACAACTCCACCTCCGCAGCTGCGGGAGCAGGAGGAGAAAGGGCTCCAGACGGACCACTGCCCGTGGACTACAGCCATGGGGTTCAGTTCTTCCAGAGAGCTGCACTGTCCCTTGGAGCACCACTAAGACCAAGAATATACAAAATTGGCAGCAGCACCACAGCGAACCCAGCAGGGCTGGGATCTACAAGACTGGCATAAGGCCCCACCTTTTTGCAGACTGTAACAGAATCCCAAGATGAATGAGGAACCTTCCCACCACAGCCTAGAAGAGTTCCATTCCTAATTACGGTCTAGCATGAGGTTGGGGTTAAAACAAAGGTCATTTCAAGTGGCAAGCAAAGCCTTTGAGGAGAGCTCAGGCATCAGGCTATAGAACTGCAAAGCAACTCCAGAGATACAGACAAGGCAGAAACACCAAGATCAGCTGGTACCAGCTTGTGACTGGAGTGCCTGGCCCTAGGTCTCTGGCCGAGGGGCAGTGAGCACCACATACCTGCCACCAATGATGTCTTGCTCTCTAACGAGCTCCCTAGCACCCACACCCACTTCTGATCATCAGGAGCCTCCATACCTTATTGGTTCCACACTCAGTACCATCCAAGAGGGGAACAAGAAGCCGAGTACAGCTGGACTTGTCTCCTGGTTGTACGTGGCATGAGAGAACTTCACATATGTCCTGATGTGGCACGAAAATCAGGGATTTCAGGGAGTCACTTAGGCTTATCAACACAGCAGTCCTAAATGCTACTCCATTTAAATGGTGCATGTTCCAGATGTTTGGTTTTCCCCCAGCTACCCAACAACACAAGCAAGTCCCTTCATTTCTCCTGCTGCTGGGCAAAAGTTGTGGGCCTGTCAAAATACCATCACTGCCAGCTGTAATGCTAGATGACCAACTGAAGCAATTAAAATTTCACCCCCTTTAGTGATTCTTCATTGAAAAACATGCCCAGATGGCAGCCCTTAGACATGGGGACCTGGGCAATGGTGGGGAAGCTGAAGGGATCCAGTGAAGAGCTCCCTAAGACAGGATCCTGAGTAGGTGTACCCAGCACTTGCACTGCCAGGCCCCTGTTTGGACAGAAGGCTCTGGATACTTTACAAACCTTAAAGGAGACTTATGGGGACAAAGAGAGGTGATGGAGAGAAGTGAAGCATTTTAAAAGCTTTGTTCTTTGCCAAGAAATCTGTGGCAGGAAAGCACCTTCCATCCCTTTACAATAACAACATCCTCAGCTTCCTTTTTCTGAATCTTGGCTCCTGAACATTTCCCTGATGCCCTTAGCAAAAGAGACAAACTTTCTACCTACAACATTGCTGTCAGCAAAGGTGCATGCTGTGGCAACACTCCCAAAGGCTATTTTACATTGCTCATCTGCTCCGTAGTACAACCCAGGCTTCCATCCAGGGATGCTGCCGTCCATGTCCGGCAGGTCATTTAAGCAGTTTGTTTGGCCTGTGCTGAGAGAAACATAAGAAATATCACTTTCCCAGCTGTGGGCAGTAAGGACAATGACATGTTTGCAGACTTGTGCTGAGTTTCATTCTGGGAGTTTGCTGTTGCTTTCCCAGACAACACATGCTTACTGTGGGCCGAGATGGATTTAGTTGCAGCAGCTGCCTGGAGATGCTCACAGTTCCCTGCTGCTGAAGTTAAAACAGAAACCCATTCCTGTTCTTCATCCAGCCAGCTCACAGCCTGCAACGCTTGTTTAACACTAGAGGCTCTGACATTTTAAATAAAATTTCCAGGCTGAGCTAGTGTCTGAGAAGTCCAAGACAGCCCAGGCATGTTAGTCACTAACCAAGGTAATTTTCAGCTACTTGAAGCAAAAACTGGGTTTAACCTCAGCAACAGACACAAGCGGGAAGAAATAAACAAACCCCAAGCTTTCAACAGTTCCTCATTTTCCAACATTGTCCTACTTTATTCCTTGTCTTTCCGTACCCTCTCCTAAGCTCCCAGCACGGGGAAACGCTCCCACACAGAACTCCACCATTCCCTCACCTGACAAAGGCCAGGAACTCTTCTCGGCTGCACTGCGACCAAGCAAGGTCAACGCTGTTGTGGTTTCCTGCTGAACCCATGATGTAACCGCTGCTGCTGCACCGATTCCCTTCGCCATCGTGGGGGATTCCGAGACTGCAACAGAAGCAGCACAGCACTCTGAGGAGAAGCAGCCCAAAGGCTGACTTCCCTCAGAGCTTGTCTTCTCGAAGCAAGGGCTGGAGCAAGGGCTGAGCTCCCTCTGCAGCCTTTCCTTCTACTGTTGTCACAAAGGTTTTCTCTCCTCTTTGCAGCTTTTAATTGTCACAGAGCATGCAGGAATACAAGAAATGCAAGGAACTCTTTCCAAATCATCTGAATAATCCACTAGAAACTCCCTGTTATACAAACAGCTGCTTTTCCTTTTTCTGAATCCTTTAAACTGGGGAATATTTTTCCCTGAATAAAAGACACCAGGTTGCTTTGGGGCTTTCCTACTGACCTGTGTCCAATCTCATGGGCTATGGTGACTCCCAGGTCAAAGCCGGTGTCCTGGGTAATAACACAGCTCCAAAAGGAGGAGCAGACTCCACCTAACTGAGTCACTCCACGTAGCTCCTTGTTCCCATCAGGTAACTCCAAGTCAAACCTAAAGTAAGAGAAACAAATACAGAGGAAAGAGCAAAGAACAATTGCAGCTAATAAAATCAGGTCTAGATATTTAACCGAATTTATTGGCACCATTCTGATCTAACTTTGACAACTACCTATCATTTCTTTTGAAACATGGAGCTCCCTGGGGCAAGATGGTAGCAGTAGGGTCCCATGAAGACTCACTGTTCAAAATTTGTGGTGATTCTACATTCAAAAATCCCCATGACCCCAGAGAAGCAGAACATAATAAAATGACCTAATCCTATTTGCAAAAGACAGAGCACTATCATCATCTCTTCCAAGAAAGAGCACCAAAACAAAGCCATTACACTCAAGAAAAGTCTGTCTTCGACAAATTTAGCCAAGGCAATTTAGAGCAAGGAGCCTGAAAGTCAGACAAAATGTCTGAGTCACAGTAGCCCTAGAAATCTTCCACAGAAAACACCAGTGGGTTTTCACTTCCAGTTACTGTTCGACTTTTCTGCCCACAAAAAGCTGCCGTGGGTTTGGCTGTGCCGCTCTTGAAGCACACAGTGTCTGCTCAAGTCTTGCTGGTCAGTGCTTGGGAAATATTCCAGTTCCTTCAGAAACTGAGGAAACAGCACCTCTCTACACTAAGGGCAGGAGAATCACCCCATTTCCAGAGACTCTGTGATGCCCGGCTGCTGGGAGACACAGTGCAAATCACTGTCACTGCGCTGACAGCTGGACCATCAGCCCTGTTTCCAGTCCCCTCTCAGGGCAGGGGAGGTTCGGTACCTGGTGACGTAGAGGACAATGTCAGCATGCTGGGGGTCAGAGTCATTCTGGGGGTTGACCTTCTTGCTCCACTCACAAACACTGATCAGCGAGGAGGTGATATTTGTTGTGATGTTTACCTCTGCCTAGAGTGAAGGCACATCTTTGCACATCTCATGCAGCTTTTAGCAACCCCTTGGACAACACCTGAACACCTCCCTGCTTACCTCTGGTTCTCTCAAAACAAGCATTTGCATAAGATGAACCCTGAAATGAGCACCCAGTGAGGCATCTCTCAGTAGCTCTGCCCCCTGTTAAGAGAAAGAAAGGATTCAGTAAAGAAAGCACCTCAATGACTCCCACTACCTGTTCCCAATAACAGGGCTGCATTCAAAATGAAGGCAACACTCCTGGTAACCATATGGGGCAATTACAAAATCACCAGGAACTATCACATTAAAGTATACACTACAAATGTAAATAAATCTGTCAAAAGATGAGAACTGTTGTTAGACTTGTCAGATACTCCACAGCAGAAAGAAAATCTGCATGGGAAAAAGTTTCATAGGGTAGGGGAGTGAATGTTGCAGACTTTTTTTGCAACGCACGCACACAGAAAATGCATAAGCAAATTCTTAATAATAGCATTTAGAGAAATCCTGTAACAGAAATAAAACACTGAAATGTAAAATGTAAGATTAATTCAATGGGTCTTGTTCAATCTCACTGAAAGCAACAGGGACTGGAGCAAGGCTCTGGTGATAAAACTCTTGCCACTGTCTCTGACATACAATGATACCAGTAATTAAATGAAGGGCGACATTTTCTACATGGGCTTTAAGGCTACAATCTCAAAGCTTGTAACATCCACTTTTCCTTGTGTGCCTCTTGTACAAGGGAAAGTTTGCCATGCAGTGCCAAGAGACGCAGAGAGAAACACCCTGTGCACAAGCAGGGCTCTTCACTAGGAGCAGCTAAGAACAAACACCTCTGAAAGTGCACTCACAGAGGTCCCTCTGCCTGTGACACAGAGCTCTCACACTGGGCCAGCAATCTAACCAGAAAGCTACTCACAATGTTCAGGTTGGCAAGAATATATCGCTCCGTGTCCTCTTTGTGGTACGAGTAAACATCTGGGCCCGCTACAACCATCAACTCCAGATGTTTGACAGCTCCCTCAGCCCTCTTCTGCAGGCGAGAAGGAAACCGCCCTGCTGAACAGCACAAAGGGACACAGGGAGTTTAAAATGCAAGACAACAAAAAAGGTCCTACAGATCCACTCCCTTTTCTGAAAGACTAGAATAATCCAGCTGGAAGACCACTCCTCCAGTTGCCTGCTCAACGTTTCCCACTTCTGTTGGTTTCTTTCACTTGCCAGCATCCTTAATAACATGCTCATGCTGTCAAAATAAAACCCACTAATTACACCCCAGTGAGGTGAAAAACATCTATCAAGTATACCTGTATATTTGTATATACAGATTTTTCCTCTGAGCTCATTCAAGCAACCCACTACCAGGAGACAACTTTTCCAAGCAGAACAAGCAGGGCTTCCTCTCCATGTATATTACCTCTTGCTATATGTTCTCCTTTTGGGGCACTTCTGAAGAGAACGTGGGGTCTGGAGAAGCCGATGTCCTTCAGCAGGGCCACATCTTTGCTTCTGACAGGCCTGATATGAATCTTTTCCTCATTTGCAATGACGACTCCTTGCTAAAGGAGATGAAATTCCATCTCTGAGTTATTCCAAAGACATTTGCTATCAATGGAGAACTGTGTGCCATATCCTTCCCGTGTCTCCTTCGTAACGCTCAGATTTATTGAACGGGTGGTTCACACGTGTTTGGTGCACCAAGCTGCAAACCTACAAAGGCTGTAAACGCTTGCAAGTTCAGTGCATACTCACCAGCTGCCCTTCACAGTAAGTGACCCTGCACTCGGCCCCGGGAGGTTGCAGTGGATTTCCACCTGCAAAGCAGCTGCCTGAGAACCGCTTCAGTAAGCTAAAGGAAGAGTTCACCACTTGATTGCTCACAAAGGAAGAGGAAAGGAGGGCATGGTCCTCTGAAAATTCAAAGGCATAGAGTTCTCCCCAAGCCTCAATGGAGCAATGTTGAATTTGACAGGGCATCAGCCCAATCTGTTCTTCTTTACAAGGGCAAGTTGGCTCAGCAATAACAAACTCGGGTACTGAAAGAAATGAAACAAGACCAGAACAAGGGGAACATTTATGAGAAACGATGATACACAGAAAACAAATGTAATTATCTATCTCCCTAGGAAAAAAATATTCTTCAAATGACAACTGTGGTCTTTTGGAGTCGTTCTGTCAACAGTCAAAGAACTTCTATGCTTTCATCTATTCCAAAGTGAGGATAATCTGATTGGGAATAGACAACAGCTCTGAAACTGGCTCCTGAATTATTGGTGCTTTTACTCTCTCAATAAGTAAAACAGTGCATTTAATAAAGGCTTAGACATTTTTACTTCCTCAGATATTAAGTATTACTGAGTGAGAATTATCATAATCCAGACAGAGGCACTGGGATGAGCACTAGGTGAACTCACAAGTAGACAGCATCCTTGCTTTACGGATTTGAGAATTTAAAATCTATCTTTATTCTGAACTACCACGAATCCAGACCCAGAATACTAGTCTCTCCACGTGTTTGTTTAAAAAAAAAATATCAAGTGCATTTAAAGCTATTCTTAGTCTAAAGCTTCGCACTCAGAAGACCTGGATCTGTTAACCTCATAGAAAAATACCAGTACAGAGAACGAGGACTGCAGGAGAAATGTGCAGAAAAAAATCTATCGTATCTCCTTCAGCAAATTTTAAATACTGACACAGTTCTTCAACAGCTTTCACAGTGAAACATGGATTGCCTCACTGAGTAATGTGACTCAGAAATGCTAAATGCTTGTCAGATCAGGGTTCGTTAATAAGTGTTCTTAGCATTATCAAATGTACAGGATTAGAAATAGACTGACAGACATGTTCCAAAATAAAGGAGGAAGGAGCCCTGCATACCATCAGACACTGAGCTGGTTCCAAAATAAGAGAAAACATCTTCTGCATCCAAAGCGCCGAGAAATTTCTGCAAGAAGAGTAATAGCTTTACATTTTTTTAAGAAAAACAAATGGATACAAGACTATCGCATAACTGAACCTAACCTGGAAGAAACGCCAATGAACAACTCAACAAGTACCAATGCCAAGTTCTCATGGCTTTATTTTGCACTGAGCACGGGCTGCACAACAGCCACCCAGAGGAAACAGCTTTATCTTCTTGATTAGCGAGGGTTGACGGATTTTGGCTTAGAACACTTTGTGTCGTCTCTTCTCTTTTTTTCCTAGAAATAAAAAAAAGTCTTCCTGGAAACTGCATTTTCTGGAGGCCAAACTCACCTCTCGGAACGCCGACGGCCAGCAGAACCCCAAGGGGAGCATCACGAGCGCCCGGATCGTCAAGCTGACGATCATGCTGGAGGAGTCGCAACCAGCGCTGCGGACTCAGCGCCGGCCCAGGGGTGATTAAGACGATATTTGGCCCAAGGCATCACGTGGAGCGGAAGGGAAGAGTGCAGGGTTTAAACAAACAGGGGAGCTGATCCTCTGCAGAGAGGGGCAGTCGGGGGGGAACGGCCTGCAGCCGGAGGCCTTACAGGAACAGCTGGAGGGAGGGCGGGTTTTGCGCAATGCTTGCAACTTTACTGCAGCCAAAGACCGCGGCAACAACGAGCTTCGAGCCAGTCTCGGCAGCCAAACACACAAGGGGCGATTCCCGGAGGGGAAAGGGACTCTCTGTGCCGTTCAGCCTGTGCCCTCACAAGGCCCACGCCTCCGCCATGGCACCGGGGGTGAACCCACACCGCTTGCCAAGCCCTTACCGGGCAGGCCCCGCAGCCCGGAACCGAAGCGCGAGTCACCGTTCCCCGCCGGGCCGGTGCGGCGGCGCTGCGCGGTCCCGGCGTGGCGGGGAGCGGTAACCGCAGCCCGGCTGGGACTCGCTTCCCCTGCCCCGGGGGCCCCGCCGTGGGGTCGGGCCGGATGGCGAAGCAGAGCCCTGCCGAGCCCCAAGCGCCGGGGCCCAGCGCCGCGGCCCGCAAGAAGGGCAGGAAGAGGAGGAGGAAGGTCCGGCGCGGCCACGGGGAAGCGGCGACGGGGGCCGCGGCGAAAGGCCCCGAGATGGCGGCGGCGGCGGCAGCTCCCCCCCGCAGCCCCCGGGAGTTCTCCTCTAACTGGAAGGCGCTGCAGGAGGTGAGGGGGGCCGGGGGGATGCGCCCGGGGCGAGCCGGAGCCATCCCAGGGGTCTGGGCCGGGGAGGCGGCCCAGGGAGGGCCGAGCCCATACTGTCCCACGTTGTATGTGGTAATGTCTGAAAAATAATACTCGTTTCAATAAATAAAGATCTGGAATGTCCCGTTGCAAGGAATTCCCCTAGAGCTGGAGAGTCCCGGGCCACTTGGCACGGAGGCAGAATGCCAGGAGCCCTTGGGAATGATGGCGGGGTCAGAAACAGAGGGAGATAATTTTTTTTTTCTTTTTTTGGTCATTTTAGCTACTGAAACAAAAGGCAAATAGCTCCAAGGAGTCCCTCTCTACCTGTCAATATACGAAAAAGAAGCATCCAGTCAAAGCAGGAAACGGCCAAGATGTTCCAGCTATCAATGGGAACGGGAATGCGGTAAAGGCCAAATCCATGAAGAAAATGGACAGTGGTTCTGCTAAAGGCAGTCCTCTGGCTAAGGCCAAATCCAAGAAGGTTGCAATGGAAAAGAATTTAAATGACACCAAAAGCAATGGAAAAGGCTGTAAAGAAAAAAAGAAAAATAGCAATATTTTAAAGGAAAAAAGTGATATAAAACATAAGAGGAGGAAAGCTGAAGAACATGTGGAGCAGCAACCCAAAGAGTGAGTACTTCAGGCATCATACACGTATGTGAATATTTATTTTGGGAGGTGTACTTAAAGAGTACACTCAAAACAGCTGCACTCTTCCAGACAAAATTTTGGGAGAACTAAGATGCATGCTGCCCCTACTCCTCAGATATAGCAATAAACCTGCAGAGGTCACAGTACTAGACTAATTTTCAATGAGCTAATTTCTTGATTTAAAAAATAAATATGCTTTTCCTACACTATAAAAATGCAAGACTGCTTTAAGACCATTAAATGTAATAAAATCTGTACTTACCAGGGCTGAAATCTGGTTTGATGATGTTGATCCAAAAGATATTGAAGCAGCAATAGGACCTGAAGCAGCAAAAATTGCCAGAAGAAATCTGGGACTTGAAACAGGCCCATCCAAACAGTCTGTGGAGCAGGTGCTGGTTAAAGAAAACGCTTCTGAAGGGTGAGTGACATTCCAGTGGGAAGGATGGCAGCAGAGGCATCAAGATTATCTTTAATAACTGCGATTTGCAGGTGCACAGTGTAAGCTGACATCTCCTCAAGTCTGGTGACAGATAAACTGCTGAGTTTTCTCCGTTCACATCAACATGTGAACCTTGTGAACTCCACTGTGTGGTCCCTGTAACAGAGGCATGACCAAGCTGTCCTTTGTCTTTTAGGCTGACACGAGCTGTAGCCATGGACTGCGAGATGGTGGGAGTGGGACCCAAGGGTGAAGACAGCATTGTGGCTCGTGTGTCCATCGTGAACCAATTTGGAAAGTGCATTTATGACAAGTACGTCAAGCCTACAGAAGAGGTGACCGATTACAGAACAGCTGTTAGCGGCATACGCCCTGAAAATATAAATAAAGGTAGGAGGTCTTTTCCCAAAAATGTTCTTTAAGGAGGGAGAGTTTAACAGGCTATCACAGAAGCCTTGTTGGCTGAGCTTGGATAAGTTTTAGACCAGTTTTGGGAAATGGAAAACAAAATGCAGAAAATACTGCTGTACAAATTGTGTGACTACAGTCCCAAGGATACAACTGCTTTCACAGAACAGACGTAGCATTCTAACTATAGCTTGCTCCGTTGCCTTATGCATCTAATGGGAAGTGTTTCTTTGTGTTATTTTTAGGTGAAGATTTTAAAACAGTTCAGAAGGAGGTTGCTGACATCTTGAATGGAAGGATTTTAGTTGGACATGCTTTATGCAATGATCTAAAGGTACATGGCTGCACTTTTGTTACTTTGAGGATGAGGCTCCAAAAATTGATTAAATTTCTAATGCCTCAATCTGGATTAGACAAACACACCTGAACTCCTAGAAACATCTCAGTTTCTTCTCATTTCATGCTGCACCAGTTATAGCTCTAGTCACTTGCTCACTGAAGTTCTTTGGCTTCCAAACTCTGTTGCTCATAGAGTTACTGAAGAGCCTGCTGAAAGAGCCAGGAAAGACACAGAATTATCAAAAATCTGTTTGTGTGCTTTGCTTAGCCCCCAAAACTCAGCAGTCTGGGTCATCGTTACCAGAGACTAGTATCTTATGTCATACCGTACCAGCACCGCAGGTAGTTTCTACAGGTGCCTCCAGACCCATTTCTGTTTCTCATACTAAGCAGAACTTGGTTCTTGAATCCAGCCAGTGTCTGGATGGTCTTGGTCTTGTCCACTCATGGTTTTGAACTCTCATCACGGATGGAAGGAAAGAGCAGGAAGCTGTACATTCAGCTGTATGAATTTCCATGCAACAGCACGCTTTGAATTGGAAATGTAATTTCTTCTAGGTCCTATTTCTTGATCATCCTAAGAAGAAAATACGTGACACGCAAAGATACAAGCCTTTCAGACAGAGAGTCAAGGTAAGAAACTGACAGGAAGATGCACCCCAATTAACTGACTCTCAGGCTGCTTCCTCACTCCTCCTGCGCTTGGCCCTACCTCACTCTGTTCCTTCCTTCCATTGAAACAGGGATGCCTGCTTTGGGTCGTTTGAAAATACTCATCTAGTTGAATGCTTACTTAGTGTTAGAAATGTATCAATAAGTTAGTTCAGTACAAACATTACCAGGAATACCTGTGCACAAAATTCAGTGGCTGTCCCATTCTTTAGCACTTGCATATTCTTCATAACACTTTTCTGGATAGCAAAATAAGACTGTACAGTTCTACTTTAAGTACAGCTTATCCAATCTTCTTAATAGTATCATTTCCATAAGGATATAAAAAAATAAATGGCTTCAAGTTTCTGCTTAGACTGCAGGAGTAAAGGTTCAGATTATAGAGATATTTTAAGTTTCATAACTATATACTCAAGGTTTTATTTTTCACAACAAAGCACCCCGAACATAACTCTTAGAGTTATGGTAATACACAAAATCCTCTCAGCAGTGCATGCATAAATCTAGTAATTCTTTAATTCTTCTTGACAGTTCAGCAGTAGAAGCTGAGATGAGCTATACTTTATTGTTTTGATATATAAGCACACATCTATACATATATATTTTGAGTAGTGCAAGACAGCATGATTCTGTCTTTTCTGTTTCTAGAATGGACGGCCATCACTGAAACTGCTCTGTGAGAAACTGCTGAACGTTCAAGTGCAGGCATCGGAGCACTGCTCGGTATGTATCTCATCAGAACATACATTTTTGGTACATATTAGCTCGAGGATCAGGATTCAATCCAGAATGCTGTGGCCTCATTCTGGCTTCTCAATGAAGGTCAGCAAGCTCTGCCTTGACACCAGCATGCAGGAGGATTGCCATCTAAGCTTGCTTATTGTTGTGTGTCTCATACCACTTGGATTATTTCCTTATTTTGATAAGCACTTCATTTGCACAAGTCAACTATATTTTGTTTAAATATTAGCTCTTGTTATTTTAAGATAAGGGAAAAAGGTAATTCTCAAGTATCCACTGCTTACCTTAGAAGCAACATCCTGCACTGTTGGACTACGGCAGGTTGGATAAAATAGTGAGAGCACCTACTACTTGCATCTCAGCAGTTGGTTCCTTTCTTTCAGTGGACAGGAGGGCATAATAGAGGAATGAACTGAAGAAGCAGGGCAAATTGTGAAGGTATCTATCTCCAAGAGACTGGATCAAGAGTATTTTTTCATTATGGCTTTCCAAGTCACGATCGGAAAGAGAAGCGCATAGCCTTGTGGTGGGCCATGCATCCTGAATACACATTCATCCCCTTCCACTACTAGTCACAGAACCTAAATCTAGAAAGAGATTATGAAACGTTAATTGAAAGGATCTATTAAAATGATGGAAGATTTAGCTGACATGGTTTAGGAACGTTGTTAATAAGCAGCTATGTTTCATTAAGCCTCCTGTTTGTTCTGTTTTCTTTTAGATTCAGGATGCACAAGCAGCTATGAGGCTGTACACCTTAGAGAAAAAGAAGTGGGAAGCTGCTATTAAGAACAAATATAACAACAAAAAAATGTAAAGCTTGAATGATTCTACACTGTGTTTTTATCTGCAGCATTTGCTGGTTTCATGTCAATTCCAGGGCAAATGTAAAGAGAACTCAGAACTGAGAGCAGCTACTTCATAAAATCAGTGCAAAGACAGTACTTCCTAACCTGATGTGCAACTGCTGCTACACAAGGATACTGCTCGTATCCCCTTCCTGGATGGGACCTATGCCTAACACCTACTGCTGTGGTTAACAAATACCTGTAACAAATGCCTGCATTTGTCAAGTACTTCATCAGTTCATTTTCTGCATAGGAAATGTACACTGAATAAGTTTTAAAAAAGTGGTTTTAAATTACAATAGATGAAGGAAGAAACTGTCATTGCTTTTCTGAAACTCACAAAACTAAAATCTTTATTTCAAATATTTTAAAGACTACAGAGTAAGGTGAATTCTTAATTATTGCTGTTAGTCTCACAGTTGTGGTACCTAAATCAACAGAATATGTAACTTTTTGTATTATTAATAGCCCAATATTAATATTTCTAGTGAGAAAAAATAATTTTAAAATATTTGTGGAGGATCCAAGCTTTTATGTCTGAACCAGAAGTGTACAAGTCTTGTTCTTATGCAAGAAGTTTTTCTTTTACTTCCGCAGTTTCAAAAGCGTTGCATCCACAAGGGTCATTATCTCCTGAAGAGAAATGTGAGAATTGTCAAATACAAGATTACTTTGTTGCTTGACTTATTTTTATATTCGTTTATTAATAAAAACTCTGTCTAACATAGGCCTGTAAAGTGAGTGGTGTTGTAAACATATATGGGGTCTGATTCTGCAAAATTCAAAGCAACTGTAATTACCAGACTGAATACTAATGCTGTGATTTAAATATAAATGAGTACTGAAAAATAACAAAAAATGGGGTTTGGAGATGTAGCAGTTGCACATTGCGTGCTGTATTGCCAGAACATGAGTGTTCTGGCCTTGTCTGTCTGTGCTGCCTGTCAGCAGGGGACACAGGGAACAACAAATTACATTTACAACAGAAGAGGGAGCTTTCTTCTCTTTTGTGATTCTTTTTCTGCACTACTTTATAGCTACAGCGTCCATTAAAATGGTGCAGGCAGTGCCTGCAGGAGACACTGAAGAACAAGTTTGCATGTAACTGTCTGAGACAAATTATGTAAGCATGCCAAAGGCATAACTGAAAAGAGCAGTTATAAGACTAACCAGTCTTGCTTGATGAACGAACTTTTAATTACTGGTTTCTTGACAGCAAGGCATTGCAAAGGAAATATTAGTGTAACACATTAAATAGCTTGAATAGCTTTGTTGTTTCTAGTACTTGAACAGTTACTTTTTTTAGTATGACTACTTGTTGGAATTCAATATAAGTTAAATCTTCAGGCAAACTCTCACAAGGGTTTGTTTGGTTGGTTTTGTTGTTCGGGGTTTTTAAGAATGCCACTTGGAAAGCAAAAATAATTGGATGCAATATACTCATGCCTTATTCCTGCAAACTTAGCCTGTTTTAGTGTGAAGAATGTAGAAAATCAATGCAATGCAGTGTTGCAAGAGACCAAAACAGTTCTTAAAAATTACAGCATAATGAAAAAGACTTCCAACTATTTGTTTTCAGTAGTTAGAAATATTCTTACAAACTCACTCTTCACCCCATATATACATAATTCTGTAAGTTTCTGCCCTATGTAATTCCAGCTACTTGAGAATTATAAAATCCATTACCAGAAATAATGTACCTAGCATCCACCCTTTATTATCACAGTGACTTCTACATACCATGCTAGATGTAAAACTGCTTTTTATTTCTGACAGCAGTTCTTCCATTTCCTGGGACAGCATATCCAGCACAACATCATCTGTAGTGTAAATGAAGAGGATAATGTACGGTTACACCTGCCAGTGGTTTCAGGAGGAGCTAGAGGAGAGCAGGGAGGGGACAGAGCGACAGAAACAAGGCAAGATAAGGTGACATTATAACATTGTAACAGGAGAGGGGCGTTTATCATTATTCAAGAGCAAATGGGGTGAACTCTGGGTTCCAATTCATCCTCCTTTCTCAGACACATAACTTTCCTGAGAACAGCTAACACATCCCTGAGCAGTGCTGTTAGTTTTCTTTACTATCTTTTGGGGGTAGGGGAGAGGAAGAGACTTGACAAACACCACCACCATCTCACCATACTGAACCATCTCATTCATCAGCAAGCAGATATTTTGCACCACTTCCAGATCATCGAAGTGAAGGTGGTAGGCATCTTTGATCAGCTTTATTCCACTGCCTTTTGAATCTGTTATAAATCTCAAAGCTGGTATTTCTGAAAGGGAGACAAATGCTGTTGGGCTAATTGGTAGCTGCAGACTGCATTATCTGCTTTCCAGTCCCCTGCTCCAGCTACCACGTCATATTTTTCTAGAAAGTCAATGTCCATTATTTTAAGCCTTCCTAAAAGCTATTCTGAAGCAGATTTCAACAACAAGTAGAAGAATATACATGCAGCCAACACTGTCATTCATGGCAGAAATTATTATTTGCATGCTTACTGTTTTCACATTGATTGAGCTCTACCTACCCTTTTACACAGTTGAAACAACTTCACCATAAAATAAATAACAAACCACTCTCAAGTTACTAATAGATCAGATTGTGCTGATCTAATATTTCTCATACATGCATGCTGGGTCCATGGGAAGAAAAAAATCTGCACCTCCAGTTTGATTATTTCCTCTTCCAGTCCTTTAAGAAAATATTAACTCAGGAGAGCAAACGTCAATCTCAGTCCCACTATGAACTCTTGAACTATACAGAAATGTCCACTTCTGAGCCAATTTGCAATTAATTTAAAAAAAAAAATTGCTGATTGTTACCTGATAGCCTTAGAAGGCTTGCTAATGCCAGGCATGCGTTCTTCACCAACACTGGTCTTTCTGGGTTCTTCCTGAGTGCATCCAGCAGAAGTGCTGTTGTGGGCTCATATTCATTTTCAGTTAAGCAACCTCAAAAAAAAAAAACCCACCACACACAAACACCTTAAACCTCAATGTACTCAAAAGCCTTTAAAACACTAATCAGCATTTCAATTTCTGCATCCTGTTTCTGAAATGATGTCTTAATTATGTAATAAAAGTTACCAAGAAAGCACATGAAAACCTGTATTACAGTAAAAATGGCCAAATAAAGTCTTATCATAAGCTGATCTTAAGGTCTAGGAAAAGTTTCTCATACATCTTCTGTGTCAAGATTCCCTTTAATTCTCCAAGCCGAAAGGAACGCAGAGTCCTGAATACTCAGCCTATTCTGCTGGTGGGTACTGGAAATGAGATTGCTTACGGTGTTTTACTCAGCTCTTCCCAGTGGAATTACGGCATAAGCACAAGGCAGTAAGCAAACACATGGCAATATTCTTGCATGAGGAAGAAACAGGACAGTACTATCACAAGGCTGCATTCCTTAGTGCAGATTATAAGATATGCATTTTATTTTTTTAGTCTGAAATATTGTTCCACATTTACAAAGCAAATGGCATAAACCAAACCTCCCAGCCCATGCTGCGCAGCACTAACGCTGTGTTCAAAGGAGTGACACAAATGGGATTCTTGGTCTTAAGAGACAAGCCAGTGAGAATGCTCTGCACAAGGTTTTGTAGCTGCCCATTGTTACGGTACCCATCAGCAGTATCTAGTTATATAAAACTGCTACAACTCATCAGAACTAGCTTCATTAGGGAGTGTTAGAGAGCAAGTGCACGGAAGACCCTTTAAGAGAGGATGCAAGTTCCTAACTCTGCTGCCATCTGCAGAGCCTGCTAAGGCCAAGCAGCCTGTGTTTCAAGGATCACCACTGACAGACACACATTTGGTGTTTTCTGTGCTCAAGGGACAAGGAGACTGGGAAAAACACACCTTGGAGTGACAATGCCCATAGAGCTGAGCAGGCAGACTCCGTAACTGTTCCGTTCCAGACGTGCTCTTGAAGGACCGCAGAGGTAACAGGAACAGCACTTTTCAGCAATGCTTGGTCTATATTATTCTCTGAATTACCATAACAAAAAGGAAATGTATCAGAGTTATTTCATCAAGTAATAATACCATAACCACAATGTATGTCAAGTTTTACCAGTAAAACTTAATGGGTGATGACACTGGAGTAATGTAACATTATTTTTGTATGGACAACAGGAGGGGGAAGGAATTTAAAATACACAAAACCAAATAAAATGTTACAGGAAAGCTGTTCAGCAGAAAGCTGAACTTCTCCAGGAACTACTTTTCTTTGCCATTTAATTATTTATGGGGATCACAGCAAGAAACCTCCAAACAATAACCTCCCTTTTGACAGAATACGGTCTGCAGGATGGATATTTAGCTGGTCACATAAATCAAATGGGTGGTTTGTTGCACAGAAGGAATAAAACAGATCAAGTGCAATTGCGCACATTCTGTACTTTCAGCCTTCCTTGATGATTAGACCACCACACACCTGTACAAGAACATGACAAAAAAAATCCCCTAAAAACCTCCCAATGTAGTCTCACAAGAAGGGGTCAGCTCAAGCAGTCACCCACGGCTCCAGCAGTGTGGGATGATACTGGTTTAGTTCTCACGGAATGGGAAGAGTACACTTGCCAATCACATTTCTTTTGGAAAAGCAAGTCTCTAGGAGATGTCCAACTCAAGATTTAGCCCAGTGCTGCCAAAAGAAGTGTGATGCAAAGAAATAAGATGCTATTAATTCCAAATGCTATTCTGATACCTAATCCAATATGCTGTTTGCACTGCACTCCCTCTGCTAAGAGCAGAGCAAAACTGCATGACTGAAACCAGAAACTGCACGACTGAAGCCAGAAACTGCACGTATCCTTTCGTTTCTGACAGTCTGTTCATAAGTCACACCTTGGCCTAAACAGCAATGATTTCACTTTGATCCCTATCATAAAAAGGGTTGCTGAAAAGTCTGCATTAATTTTTATTTTTCTCTCATTTAACTCAAGATCACTTTAAGTTATTCTAATAGTGCTGTGGAAACACCTCTCCAGAATAGGAGAAAAAAAGAAAAACCCTATGCCAGCAACAGGAATGTCTGAGCTCAATTAGGCACAATACCTGCTGCCTTTCGGTCACATGAGTCTAGGCACAATACTTGCTGTGTTCTACTTACCACTGACAGCCAAGCTCCAGAGAACACCACAGCAAGAGAGGCAGATTTTTTCGTTATGAAGAAAATTTCTTAAAATTGACAGAAGGTCTGGAATTACTCCAATTTTATTTAGATTCTCTGCAGCAACTTCTGAAAAGCACCAAAAAGAAATTCTACAGAATCTGATATTTTTGTCCCACTCACTGTCCTCACAAGCAGCACTACTAACGATATGCAAACAATGATAACAAACCAGTAACATGACACCATCAGTTGGACAAAAGAAAGCAAGAAAGCAGACTGAATTCCTTAACAAGATGCACTTCAGCATAGTGTTTACCACAAGGGACCCTTTCAAAGAGATGTTTGGCCATCCTTTTTCCCTACAGAACTGAAACTTACAGAGCAGAAAAGGAATTGAGAGGGCATAAATCAATATTTTTCAAAATGTTAGCAATTTAACAATTCAATCTAGCTCAGCTTCAGAGTTCAGAAACACTGTACAAAAATAGAATCATAGTTTGATCTTAGATAGTAATTTTATTTGTACATGACACTTTGCAATTTTTTTTTCTTTTTTTTATGATTATCACCTTGCTGCTAAGTCCTTCTGTAACCCCTTATAAGAACAGTCTTTGGATAACTGCTGAACTGACATTGAAAACAAGTAAAAAAATACTATAAATATTTAGCAATTACAATCTCAGTAGAAAAAAAATCTAAGTAGAGAAATTAGGTAGAATGACTTGAATCCACCATGGTACAGGCAAAAACAGAATCCGGGTTCTATGCCCTCATTTTCCCAAGCAGTAGTATTTGCACAGTTTCTACTTGTACCCAAAACAAGATCAAATACAGGACCACTCTAACACATACAATTTTGTAAGCACCTGAAGCTTCAGCAGTGAATCTTACACTTTCAGGAGTGCTATCTTACAAATACGTAGCTGATCTTACCAATACCGCCACTATTAAACTAATCCTTCGAGACAGCCACATCTCACAGAGAAGTCACAAGTTCTGTGTTATAGGATGGACTAGATCATGAAAGTAGAAAAATAAGAATAATCCCCACAAATTAACCTACCATTGGCTGAAATCATCATCAGTAATGTGCAGACCAATGAAAGTAACTCTTCATTTTCAGAGTGTTTTCTCACTGTCTTTAAGAGAAAGCTGGCCACATTCTCATCCAAGGCCATCACCACATCCTGTTCTAGAGCTGTCAGAAGTAAACATTTGAACAGAATACAGTTTTCAGTGGCTTTGAGTGAAGTCTGAACATCCTGCTGTCATTACAAGTAAAAACACTCAATTAACAGCACTTCTTCACATAACATATCCAAAAGTTACTTTAAATTCTCTTTTTCTGATACACAATTCTTACTATTTTCAAGCTTGTATCATTATCATTATTGAGGTAAATTGCAAAGAAAGTGACAGCATGGACCACATAAGAGATCAAAAAGTATTCTATACTTCTATAGTTTGAAATTCAAACATCAGAACCCTCAGTCTTATTTATACACTCTAGTACTTGGTAGTCTAAGATCAGTACCCTGTATTTAAAATTATCACTAACACAGAATTCTTGTATGCTTGTATGTTCTGAAGAAAGTCCATGAGACTCCAGACTCTTCTTAAAACTAGTTAAATTCCTCTATTACTTGAAATTTATCTCCTAAAATCTTTACTGAACCCATTTCAAACCTTATCTGCTACATCTAACTTTACAGGAGACAGGCTGTATTACCCAGCCTAAGTTGGAAATCTCATAACTGTACCTTGACTGAGAATTTCAAGCAATAAACTGCAACCATCCATTTGTAACTTGAGAGAATCTCCGTGAGTCTTCATGGCAGAAGTGATCAGTTCCATGAACGTGAGGAGATAGGGCAAGGCTGTGGGGAAAATAAATTATTTGACACAACATTCAGTTACACAGCTTAGAATGCTCAGTGGGTATCTACACTCCAAAACATAAAAGTTCCATTTTCAAATGAATTTGAGTCCCTATGGATAATGTGATACAGCAGAGCAACATTCCTGAATTAAAGAGAACAAAACGCAAATATAGAGGGAACAATACAGAGTGAATTTTGTAGTCTCTATGGGAAGTGTCTCTTACTAAAGACAGCTGTGAGGCTGAGTGTAGCCAGCATGTTCCTCATTAAGTCACACTGGCATTGTTCACCAGTCATATAGCAAGTCACAGGGTAGAAACACTGTGCATGAGCCCAAAACCATGCTTTTCAGAACTTGTGGAGGAAAGTATTTCACCACATCTCCTAGTTCTAGGAAGACTTGGAGCTTTTGGAATAGCTAATATAGCTATTTTGTTTATCCACAAATACATGATAAAATGTTGAGGAACAAGCAGATGGTTTTTAGGTTTCCATCCAGAGCACCTTCAAAGATGTGAGCAGCAGTCATGGCAAGCCACGGTGCAGGAGTGCCAAACAAGTCAGCGCACATGGTCTTGCATTGCTGTCAATAGCTTTCAATGAGAAATCACAAAGAGCCATTCATTTTGTTATTTATAACCAAAGCCTGCAGCATTACTGAGTACAGATGTCTTCAGTAATACAGTTGAAGATACAGGTAACTGAGGAAAAAAATTATTCTTTTTCCTTACTGATTATAGACATGAACACCCTGTGTTTTAACATCTTAAGTCAATGCCAACAGTAAAATGCTTTCGCTATCAAATGGCAGCACATTCTATAACTGTGTTAACACGGTGCTTTGAAAGTATTAATCTCGAGCTGAAAGATTAGTCTGAAAAATGTGCAGATCCTGGGAGAAAATAGTCTTCACTCACACAGCTCTGCAAGACACACAGAAACTGGCCACGTAGCTTCCTTTTGCTCTCCCTGTCTCAGGCCTAGGCATCACTCTCAAGTTGCCCTAATGCTGATATGAATTACTTTCCTCAAATGACAGTTTGCCAATTCACTTTGATTGCCAATTAAAATACTAAGTTTTTTTTTTTTTTCCCCCAGTGCCCTCTTTTCTTATCCAGTAAAATACCTTTGCTGTTCAACAAAAGCATTTACAAAGCAAGTACCAACAGAATCACACCAACTTGTGGCCTATTCCAGTACAGTCCTAAAATGAGAAACAGGAAAAGTGATTTAATTCTCATGTATTGTCATAAGAACTTTTTTCCTCTTCCTATTATCTCAACACATAAGGAAAGAGCAGAATAAATAAATTACTAAAATATTGCCTTACCACTTTCATCTCTTACAAAGCTGGCAATGCGCTGAATGGCTTTAGCCTGTACTTCTTCTACATCCCAGAAAGCCTGCATGAATTCTGCATAAAAACAAAATCTTCTAACCATCTGATACAAACATTTACAAAAAGCACTCATCTACTCTATTTCCTGCAAGATGTGAATTCATATAAATGAAAATACTGTAATTTGTGATCGTTGAAAAGAGAAACACTTTTCACACCAAACATTCAAATATTATGAAGTGTTAGGATTCACCTCTACTATCTATGTACATGGCATTATGTATTTTGAGGACCTGCTGGAATATTAAATCAGAGCAGGGCCAGGGGCTTTAAATGCATTATTCAGACAGCCCTTTCAGATTAAGAGAACATCTTCCTGAGAAGCAAATCAGTGGAGCAGATCCTTTGTTGGCATAAACTGGCAAACATGTTAGAATGCAGACAAAATAAGCGGGGCTCCCCAGTTCTCTGAAGAATGATCTGACCCCACTTAACTGGCACAGTAGGTACACCTGATAAACTTACGAGGTTATAGAGAAGGATGTCCAGTGATCTTCCTCCAATTAACATCCCATTTTATTTCAAGTAAAATGAATGTCCAATAATCATTATCAAATAAAAAACACACTGACAGGAAAACACATCAAGTTATTTCCTATGAAAATCACCATTACATTATTTTCTTTATTACCTAGAACACTTTCAACTCCTCCCTCAAGGAGCACATCTATTATTTTGGGAGGCAAAGACTTTTTCAGATTTACTGAAGAGACACCAGCAACAGTCAGGCATTCCCTAATAAATGGAACATCAGTCAGATCCCTAGAATTATGAGACAAAAGCGGTACCAATAAGTTAGAACTTGTTAAGTTACAAAAAATCTAGAGGCTTTATTTCATTTTGATATAAAAGAAGCTAATAATACTTCTCGGAAGACCGTATTATTTATGACAGAACTTACACAATTTACTTCAAAACAGCTAATGAAAGAGCTTACATTGAGCAAGTCACACTTAGGCTTCAAGTCAATGGCTTGTAAAATTGTGTATAACAACATTTTATAATGTAACTCTTCAAAAAAATGACACCTACACATATCAGAACATCCACCAAGTCTTTGACTTTTTTAATAACTCAATTTATTGAGTTAGTAAGATTAACAACCTTGACTCAATCTCTTTCAAACAGCAGGTAACATTCTCCTCTTTGTGAAGGTAGGTGGGGTTTATGTCAAAAAATAATAAAGAGAAAGAATCCAGAACTCACTTTGCTGTGGGTCTCATGCTGGGCTGAATCTGTAGCATCATAAGTAAAATTGGAAATAAAGGCAAAGAGCTGTTATCTCCATTTTGCATTAGTGTCAGAACTCCCTCAAGACGGCTGGTATCCTGTCTAATATCCTGCAGTAATGAAGTGATCTCTTCTGCCTGTAAGGAGTAGAGCATCAGAAGAGCTTTCACACACTCATTTACAGATATCCTGGTGGGCCCATGACATTTTAAGTCTATAACGAAACATGATTACATACATTGAGAACAAAGCAGGTCATCATGTCAAGTAGAATACAACCTAGAGACCAGATGTCAGATTTCTCAGTAAAAGAAAAACCAAATGTTTCTGGAGCCATCCAAGACTTGCTATCTGTTGAAATAAGAATCATACAGTAACGTGGCTGGCACTGAACTATACAGTTTTTGCCTACACGTGCACAAACTGTAAGAAATTGTTTTATGTCTAAAAATAATTTAGAGATATTCTGCAGAAATTAGACACTTTCTACTGGTTATATGCCACGAATTACTAAGAAACACACTGTAACTAATGAACAGTTTTGTAAGATGTTACTGCATATGCATCAAGCTAAAAAGGATTCCAACTGTATCCCTTGCAGGGTTCTGAGACTCTCAGACCTATCTGCAGAACACAATTAACGCTGCAGGCAACTGCCTATGAATATCCCCTGCATACTTCAGAAGACAAATAGCTTAATGCAGAGAAGGGGGAGAGAAGATAATTTCCTCCTCTTTGGCTGATTTTTCTCTGAGGACTAAAGATATTCACCATAACTGAATCTTTTTAAAAATGAAGTTAAAAAATGTAAAATAAATACCTACTTTCTTCCACTCTTATTTTCCATTTTATCTCATCTGTCATAAGTGTTTCTGTACTGAAGTCGCTAAGCATGAAGGATGCTTCGCCAGTCACAAGTATGTTTGATGGCTTGAGATTTCTGCAACACAAGTTTCCCATCAGCTTGTGAAATTAGAGTCTAATGATATATAACTACAGGTTCCCAGCATCTTTACATATCAAGAGGTTTATTTAGTTTGTATTTTGTTAGGTTTTTTTTTAATATACAAGTGATAATCAACTGAAATACAATTATTTTCTTCTACTGTGAAACGCTTTAAAATTTGTGATTGTGACACAAATTTATGTGAACATGGAATGCAATGGTTGTCTCTTACTTTACATACACAGAGTATACCTTGTCCATCACAGCCACCAAAACGTAAGCATTAACAGAAACAGCCAATATTCTAAGATTAAATATTAGCATTCTAGCACATTCAAAAAACCCAGAGAGAACACCTCATTCAAATGGGTAATTCTAAACAAAACTCAAGACATAGATGACTTCAGAAGTCACAAAAAACTAATCTACATATGACATCCACAATTTCTACCTCCTACTCTCCCTTTTGAACAGTAGAACCCACTGCCTCTAAATGAGCAGCTGAAGTAACAGTCACTGCAAAGAACAATGACCTATCAAACAAAGAGAACAAGATTTCTATTCACCTGTGGAAAATGTTTTGTTTGTGTATATAAAACAAAGCATCCACCATCTGTCCCAGGAATTTCAGAAACACCTATTGAGATGAATATACAGGAAAGTGTAACAAACAAAACAACCTCCAAATATCTTTTGGAAGATAGCTTCCAAAAACCACCCTTCAGTAAAACACTGTGCTTTGAAGATTTTGGGGAGGACTTTGGGAAAGAGGGAATACACAGGAAAAAATAAAAGCACTGAGACTCTGTCAGTTCAGCCACATGATGCCTCTTCTGTACTTTTTACCATGTCTGTTATTTTTTCTGACTTCTGCCTTTTTTCTTTGATTACAGATGAAAGATCTCGTTGGCCTGAGTGCTGCATTACCAGACAAAGGAACGGAGACGAGATCTGTAGTAAAACATTACACCAAAATTGTCTCATTGTTTGCAGGGAATAACATATCCTTTAAGAAAGGCAAAACTGAGCACTGAGGTGAGTGTGATGTTGACCAATACCAAGGCATTCTGAGATAATTAATTTTCAGAGGAGACAATATTTACTTTCTGTTATTGAAAATACTGCATGTTTGTTTTGTTGGTTTTTTTTTTTAAATACATTATCAGACTTCTTACCTGGAGCCATATGGGACAACTCAAGTCAAACATACATGTGTAGAATCAACACAAATTTTGCCTGAGCACTGAATAAAAACCACAAATAAGTCAGGACTTTTAGCTTCCTATAGTCTCCTATAAAAGAGTTTCCACATGGGCGTGAAAATCAGTATTGCACACTGATTCACATCAGAATCTGTGAGTCAGTGTGCAATATGCCATGCGATGGACTCCAATCCACATATCTTCGCAGCTTTTCAGCATGTTTACCCAAGAGTTTAAAACACAGGCTTGTTTCAAATCAAATAACCTTTCTTTTGTAGCATCTTGTACCAATGACCCCAAATTTAAACTTGCAAAGATGCACACATGCCTACAACATTAACCATGTGTTCCAGTTTAACCAATCCTTTTCCATTCTCACCTCATTATCCCAAGTCACAAACAATTCCTTGTAAGCACAGATGTTTGAATGATGAAGTTTTAGCAAATCCATTGCCTGCAGAGAACAAAAAAATAGAGAGAGCTTTCTATAGTTACACAATCCTTCCTATTCACGGGACTTCAAATAGCATCCTAAGCCAGTTTCTGACTTGTTCATGTCGTATGTCTGATCAAATTCTTTCAACGTACAATCTCTGTTCTATATTTGCTTGCACAAGTGTCAAGTTAAGGAAATTGTTCCACTAAGACTCTACTCAATGGGATGCTGTAACAGCCCTGTGAGATTCAAGCACATAAACTGATCCTTAGGGTGAGGATATGTAAATAACCTCCTTCTTCAGCCCCTAACATCCTAACCTGAAACATCTGAAAGTCAAGACGATTTTTCTAGCATAGCCATTATTTCCAGTAACCTCAATGCAAGCTTGAACCTCAGAAAATACGATGACACTAGCAAGATGCTTATCTCCTTGAAGTTGGTTTCCGTGCAGGGCTCTAACCATTACTTCAGTAAATTTGCTCACGATGTGAAAGGTAAAAAGGATTCAACTTACTCTCCTATAGTTGTGTTTGTGGCTGTGCAGACACAACAGAAAAACTAAGAGCCATGCTCCCAGCTGGCACAACTGCATTTATTTCAATTGACACATACATCAGCAGAAAAAAATGTATCAAACTTTATCAGTAAAGCCAGTCTCAGTACATAAAGAGGTCACCTCTCTTGAGCAGGATGAAGCATCTGCACAGACATGTATTCTCACTCATTTACAACTGCAGGTGTCATGCGTACCGGACATGTGCTACTTCACATATTTTGTTGAAACAAATTTGGGTATTTTAATAGTATCTCTGATGTTGCTTCTTACTCGAGGCATTGAAACAAGTTTGCACCAAAAAAAAAGTACAAAGGAAGAAAATCAGTCAAATAATTCACATCAAAAAAGTTCAACTCTGAGAAATGAACACATAATGAAATATGTTAACTAGAATTTGAGTTCTTAATAATAAACTATAAACAGACTAAGGTTCTCCTTCAGCTTAAACGCCAAAAGGATGAGCTTTGCTCTTTGTATTCAGCACAAAATAAATATGAACCCTGAAAAAAGGACTATCCACTGAGAACAGCTGTCCACCTGAATCTACATAGTCAAATATAGGAACAATTAATACAAAATCCTGGACTGAGCTAAAGAAGAGGGCAGGGAGAACACCGCTCATAGTCCTATCTGATTTACATCTTGATTATTTACTTAGTTAATCCTGGTAGATAAAAAGCTTTGTTCTGTAAAGACTTTGGTCTTTGTAAGTGAAGTAGTAAAGAAAAACTGCACTCATACCTCCTTCAAGGCCTTATTTGCTTGCCTTTCTTCAATGCATTCAACCTGCACCAAACAAACAACAAAGATAAGATCATTATATATAGACAGGCAATCTTTACTGCAGAACCACCTTTCCAAGATGACTGAAATTGCAAATTGTGGATGAATTGCCATAAATTTCCAGTGATAGCTCCAATCTCCAACATTTGGAGCAGCCTTGGTGGGAGACAGCCCAGAAATAGTTTTAAATGAGTCTGCAACAGCTAGCCAGTCCTTCTCCTGCACTGTCAAAGTAGCAGTAAGCTAAGGTGAAAACACACTAGACGGACCTAAATAGGCTGCTCCCCTTTCCCCATTTTTAATATCAATATTCCAGTAAACTGATACAAATCTTCCGATTTCCACAACAGCAGCACAGTAAGACGTATGCCTACTTTTACCCAGTGGCCAAGCTGCCTAACATGTTTGTCTCTGTTACTATCAGAAGGGCCCGTGATGATGACAAACATGCCCATGGACTCCTGTTTTCCTAGCAACCACCTTCTCACCTGCTTTATTATATATTTCTTCTCTGCACCCTTTTCTGTTTCCAATCCAGCGACCAGCATACTGCCCAGCGCCCCGGCCTGGAGCTGCCCCAGCACCTGCAATGCAGGGGAAAGACACTAATGCACTTGCTCAGCTGCAAGTGGTAGGCCAACCAAGGCAGAAAGCCTCTTCAAACCACTCTTCCACAGCCACCCTCCACACAGCACACGCCTGCAGTCCCCCGCGGCAGGAACACAGGCCTCCCTTCCTCTCTGGGACATTTCCCCTTGCTTTCCCCCTCCTGAGCAGAACACCCCCATCTCCCCAGGGCCATCCACATCCCAGCACTTCCCTCACTGGGCCCACGTAAGCCCTTCCTCAGAGCAGCTTACACCCTCACAAGGCCACACACCCCCTCCTCGGGGCCACCCGCACCCCTTCCAGGGCCATGTACCCCCCCCAAGGCCTCTTACACCCCTTCCCCATGGTCACATACTACCCCTGGGGGTACCTACACCCCCTCCCAGAACCACATAACCCACCCAGGACCACCTACACCCCGCGAAGGGCCACAGCCGCCGGACAGGGCCTGGCCCTGGGGCAGCACCTCGTATTTCTCCATGGCGGGACAGGGCCCGGCGGTGGGTGCTGATGAACCCCCCAGGCCCAAGGGGACAGAGGCACCCCAGCCTCTGACAGAGGGTACGGACCCTTCCCCTCTCCCCAGCCTTCGCTTTTATGCCAAAAAAAAAGCACCGCTATAACACCCCAGAAGGGGCAAAACTGGGGAGAACTCCCCGGCCGGGACTGGCAGCGCAACCCCCCCCCCAACCCCGCGCAGCCCCTTTAAGTGCGCCGCGCGCAGCAGGGGGCGGGGCGCTGGCGCCGGGAGGCCCCGCCCAGCGTGCGCCCGCGCTGCCGCCCGCGCGGCGCCTTTAAGAGCTGGCCTACGTGGCAGCAGCAGCCCCGCGGCGGCCCGGCCCGGCGCTGCCCTCCTTCCCGCCCGCCCTTCCCGCGGCCGCCTGCGAGCGTGAGGCCGGGCCCCAGGCGCGCAGCCGCTGCCCGCTCCCCGCTCCCGCCGCCATGGGCCAGAACGATATCATGAGCACCGCTGAGGACTTCGCGGACCAGGTGGGTTGTCTGTTCGCCCGTCTTCCTCCTCTCCCTCCCTCCCTCCCTTCCTTCCCCCGGCCTTTGTGCGCCG
>WHYT01013938.1:95116-123620 GCA_009806455.1 Tetrax tetrax | reverse complement strand
CCTCCGGTGAGGCTGTGGGCGCCCTCGGCCGCGCCGCCTTCCCAGGGGAGGGTGAGGGCCCGGCTTCTCCCGGAGGAGTGGGGGCGGCCGGAGCAGGCCCCGCGGCCGGGTCCCTGTGGGAGCGGCCGGCCCCTGCCCTCGGTGGGCTCTGTGGCTGCTCGTTCGGCGAAGCAGGCGAGTTCTTGGGAGCTGTGCTTCTCCCTAGGGCTGAATAAATGGGGAAGAGAGCAGGAGGCCGAGCTGCTCTCGTCTTCTTGCAAGCCGTCTAGGCTGGCAACTAGAGCATAAAGGGGTGTGGGAGGTTGGGGTGAGGTGGCGGTGACAGGAAAGCAAAAATCTAAACCCTGATTGATATCTGGAAACCCGCACTGGAAGAGGCTTGCCAGCACCGTGGTACTGTGCTTAGAATTGGGGCAAAAGGGAAACAAACAAGCTGATGTTGTTTTGTAATCCTTTTAACATTTGTTTCAGTGAAGGCCCTTACAGATTTCTCTTAAGTAGAAGCCTGTGATCTCCTATTTTATGTGAGAGCAGGAATACTTTGAGTCGCAGTAGTTGATCTGCTGATGATTGTGATAGAAAGATCTTCACTGTCATGGTGATTCATCGAATTGAAAATAAGAGGCAGCATCTAATCGTACTTAGCAAGTTCTATGGAAAATCTGATTTTCTCTGGTTCTACAACTCTTTAACTCTTGAAGCAGTGAGAGTTGTGTGGTGCATGATAACACGTCACAGCTCTGAGGGGCTGTGCTGCCTCTGTGTCTTTAACTGAGTTTTACTGGGAAAACCTGTTCTGTGCTTTCTCCCCACGCCCAGATGGAAGATTTGTTTTACAGACAGAGCTTCTTATGGTGTGTGGAGTATTCACTTTAAGGGATGTCTGGATCATCTTCATCATCCTCTACTCACCTTCTCCCCTCACTTTTTTTAGAGGAGAAAGTAAACTATCCCTATAGTGTTCAAATGACTTGCCAAAATTTACACTTGTCCTGACTTTTTTATAATGTCTCTGTTTATTCCTGTGGGGCTATTTCTAGATGTCTTTAATACCCCTTTTTTTCATACTACTGAAAGCTCTTTTGTCCAGCTAAAATGCAGTTTGCTTCCTCCTGAAATGAGTTTTAAATGACACAACTTTATTTATGCTTGGCCACATTCTATTTAAAGAAGAGTCTTTCTTTTAGCTGCAGAATTTGGAGTGTTTGCATACACTTACCCATCAGATTGCAAAGCAATTTTTATGGCTTTCCAAGTAAGTAACTTTTTTTCATAGTTCTGTCTCCAAATAGCTTCATTGTAGCACAGTCAGATACTTTCAGTACTGTGTATGCTGCTAAAACTCCTTCTCACACCAGTGTAGGAGTGGAGAGATTTACAAAAACATAACCTTTGGTATGTATTGAGAAGTTAACACTTGGCAGTGTAGAAACTGTTAGTTCATCTTGGATTAAAAAAAAAAAAATACTTGGAACATCTGGGCCGAAATGGTGTTGAAACTCCCCTTCGCGGAGGCGGAAGTAGTGAAGCTGGACAATGGCTGTTCTTGGAGCTGAATACATTCTCAATTATATCCTTGCTTTCTCCACTCCCTGTACTTGTGTTCAAGACCTTAATGAGTCTTAATTTCTGTAGCATAAAAGCCCTGTGGGACACTGTTACAGCTACTTTCATGGCTTATCAGTAAGTCCTGAATATCTCTTATAAAAGCAAGAATAATCTATTCCTTAAATTCAAATACTAAAGCTTAACTTTTCTCAAACACTGTAATTTCCTTTTGAATTGGCAAATTATGCCTTAGATGCCAAGATACTCAATAGCAACCAGTGGCTCTTAATCCAGGTTGAACTACACTGAAGGCATGGTCTTGTAAGGTAACTAAGCTTGCCTGACAGCTAGCTGTCAGTGAAGGAGGTTGTCCTACTTCTCCCAAGGCTATGTTCCACTTTTCTGTCACTGGACTGGAGAGCTGAACTGTCAGGGAAAAAAAAAAAGTTGATTTTTTTCTGTTGGTTCAATAACCTCATGATTTAGGTTAAGTGAGTGCCCGTGCTGGTGATGGGATCGCTTGCGATGAGAACTAGCCGTTAGTTCAGCTTGGCCGTAGCGCGAGTTCGTACCCGCGGGGGCAAAGTACGACAGAGTACGACTGGCAAGCTGCTGTGGTCTGAGCGGCCCAAGGACCGCGGTGGAGGAGACGGCTACTCGGTGGGCGTTGCGAAGTGGTCCTGTTGATTTCAGAGGAGGCGACTTATTGGGGAGGTGGGGAAGGCTGGGTGATACACAGTGCAAGGAAATCAGGGTCTTGGTTCTGAATTATGCCCGGCGACAGGCTTTGTGGGGTAGTTTGGTGTGAAGTGCCGTAAGACAGACCAACGTTATTAGTTAAATAACTTACATACTCAGAAGTTAAGCCCTTTTTTAGTGATTCCTGTTAAAATATTACATACTAAACCCTTCACTGCAGCCACCATGTACTGCTGACACTATTGTACTGAAAGTAGCTGTATCTGGGGCCTGTACTGATTGTTTAGGGTTATAGAACTGATTCTTTCCTCTGTAATCCCCATAAGAGGGAGCAGATCTTAAACAACTTTTCTGATGTCAGTAATAATCTCTAGGAATGTGGGTGCCTGGTATTTCTGCTGTTCTGAAAAAAATTATGGACAAAAATGCAAGGAGGCTATTGAGTCATTGTACTGCAGTGAAAGGGCTCTAAAGGAGAACCAGACTCTGGGGGTTTTATTTAATTTTCCAACATAAATGCTGATGCACTGTTTTTCAGCTAATTCTAACATCTCTGTATCCTGCTTTGCAGAAAACAGAAGGGAGAAGAAAACCTCTCAGTGTTAGTCTGGACATTTTAGTGTTTTCTATTTAAAAAATCTGAATTTGGAAACTCTCTTGGTAGCGTAATCGTGTTGGTGTGCTGATCCTTTGTCATTATGAGCTGGATAACCTATTCTACTCAGGCTGGGAAAGAATCTTCCCATAAAGCGAGACAGCAAAATGCAATGCATGACTAATAAATCCCATTGTAAAGATTTCCTTAATAAATAGCCTTTTGGAAAAGGGAATTGGTACAAAGCACACTTTAGGAGTGAAAAGGGATAGTCATGAGAAATTTTATTGCAAATAAAAACCTGATTAAAACTGCTGGCAGTGTTCTAGTGAGTCAGGGCTCTCTTCTTGCCTTTTGAAATAAATGAGAAAGTCTCTGTTCCCAGTTTTCACAAATAACGTGTAGACGTTGATTAGCCCAATGTGATGGATGTTACTGTCCCTGTGATTATTACGTGGGATCTCGTTGAGTGGATAGATACCGGTGGGTGAAAGGAAGTGATTTTTCCTCTCTACCAGAGGATTGCACATCCTGTTCCAGAAAAGATTACTGCTGTCTCAGACTGCTAGAGGTCTCTGTCCTCCCAGAACAAAGCAATGCCTTAAGTGGATACAAGCTAGATATTTGGAATATGGCTTTTTCAAAAGCTCCAGATGAATAATTCTGTGCAGCCCACAAGAGGGCTTTCTGTTCACATCAGCAGACTGCTGTTCGTCACCATGGTCATAACTTCCCTGATCCGAGAACATAACGTGTACGCACACAGAAAAGGTTTCTAGGTTTGGACAGACTATATTTAGATGACAGCAAAAATTCCCAACTCCTGGCTGTATGTTGGTCTTAAAATACCTGTAATTATGCTATGGTATGTACAATTTTAACAAAAGGGACTGGATTTGTAACAAATTTGAGACTGGTGGAGGTGGGATATAGTTTGGAAAGCATGGCAAGAGTCAAAACAGAAACACTATTACCTCTTTTTGGGCAGGCCTGTATGGATTTGAATATTTCAAGCCTCCTTTTGACAAATAGGTTTTGAGCAGAGACTTGATTTAGGGATCCCTGGATCCTATTGTGTGTCTTTGCTTGTTAAACTAAGAGGAGCATTGAAATCTATCTTTGCCTTTCTAATCCTATGGGAGGGGGAAATGGCAACACAAAGCCCCTCTGGTGTATGTTAGTGACTTAGCTGCCAACACAGAACCAGCTGTTCTTCTTTAAAGTAGTTTTACTACATATTGTTGTCTTTTCTCAAGGTGTTTTGCCTCCTTGCAAGGAAGGCAGTATGTGCTACGAACAGTTGATGCAAAGCCCATAGCAGAATAAGCCGTCCAGTTACTTGATGACGTGAGTTTAACACTGCCACCTCCATCAGTCTCAACAGTTTTGTTTTGGCTTACGTGTATTGTGCTGAGTGGAGTGTGTGTTTCAAGTCCTGTGTCTTAGTTGCATATGTTTATTAACTGCAGCTACCAGGTTTCCCATATGTGCCGCTTTAATCTGTGTGATGCGTAACGGAAGTAGGAAGTGGTCTCGGGATGCAGTGTTTGAGCCACATGTTGCTAATGTTGTGTAGAGACAAAACAAGGATGTCTGGTGCTATTAGTGCAGTCCTACTTCTAGAGATCTAGCACGATCTTCTGTGACAAGGTGACCTGCTCAGTGGATGAGGTAAAGGCTGTGAATGTTGTCTACCTAGACTTTAGTAAAGCATTTGACCCTGTTTCCTACAGCATTCTCCTAGAGAAACTGGCTGCTCATGGCTTGGGCTGGCGTACTCTTTGCTGGCTCAATACAGGAAAGATGTTGAGGTGCTGGAGCAATGAAGCTGGTGAAGGGTCTGGAGCAGAAGTCTTAGGAGGAGCAGCTAAGGGAACGGAGGTTTAGTCTGGAGAAAAGGAGGCTGAGAGGAGAACTTACAGCTCTCTACAGCTGCCTGAAGGGAGGTAGTAGCTGGGTGGGTGTCAGTCTCTTCTCCCAGGTAACAAGCAGTAGGACAAGAGGAAATAGCCTCAGGTTGCAGGAGGGGAGGCTTAGATTGGATATTAGGAAAAAAATTCATTCACTGAAAGGGTTATCAGGCATTGGAACAGGCTGCCCGGGGAAGTGGGTGAGTCACCATCCCTGAAGGTATTTAAGGGTTGTAGATGTGGCGCTTAGGGATATGGTTTAGTGGTGGACTTGGCAGGGCTAGGTTAACAGTTGGACTTGATTATATCTTAGAGGTCTTTTCCAACCTAAACTATTTTATGATTTTGTGATCTCCTGTTTCTTATAGTTAAATTACTTAAGTGATTTATACCCGAATCCTCTAACTGTAAAAATCACTTTCTTATGTTCTTTTCTTGTAGTTATTTTCTTCCTTTCTCTCTGGATCTCTGTAGCTAGTTCTTTTTTGCTTCAATTTTTGTTCATACAGTTTGTTACTGAAGCTTATTTACTTTAAGCTTGCTGTGTACAGGGACTTCAGCTTCTGTGTGGCTAAGTAAATGCAGCTACGTGAGTTACGGATGTCCAAAGATTATGAGTATCATAAGGTTGCTTAGCACTGCAGCTGCCTTGGGCTTCAGTCTTTCTGACTTGTCTTAAGCTGATTGGATGTGCACACTCGTGTTTAATAGAGTGTTAAACTCCCTCTATATGCTACAGGAACAGGTAAAATGCCTTCTTGGCTCCTTCACCTGGACTGTGGGCAGTTGTTTTGTTTCAGGGAAGAGAAGATGAGATTAGCTCATATGACTCTCTTCAAAACAACTAAGATGAGGCCTGGAGGCAGATATCCTCTCACATTTACTTCTTTTTTAGGCTTTCCACAGCAGTGGGGTTTTTTTTTTCCCTTTTCTTACAGATGCTCAGCACTTGTCCTCTTCCATTTCCTTCTAGACCAAAGTTGCCTGTTCTGTGCCTTGAAAAGGCAGACTTACTTTACAAACCACTTCTGGTTTTGTACTATTTCCAGAACAACTTTATCCTTAGTATTCCTCAGTAAGTTTGCTGAAATCACAGTGAAATCCAGATGAGGAGAAAGCTGAAAACCATGATGTGTGTGTCTCATTTGGTGACAAAGATCACAAATTTCCTTCTGACTCATGTCTCCAACTGTTAAGAGGGCTTAAAAAAGCCTGAAGTGGCAGTCCTGAGTCAGAGTACAGCTGTACTTTAAAGGCACTTGATAACTTGAATCTTGACCCTTATACTCTGGATGCATACAGTACAACTAGTGTAGTTTTGTCCTGATATTAACTGTTAAGCATGTTTGCTAGATGTGTGTGGTTTGGTTTTCTCGTGATGCCCCATCCCTGGGAGTGTCCAAGGCCAGGCTGGATGGGGCTTTGAGTGACCTGGTCTGGTGGACGGTGTCCCTGCCCAGGGCAGGGGGACTGGAACTGGATGATCTTTAAGGTCCCTTCCAACCCAAGCCATTCTGTGATTCTGTAATCTTCAGTTACACGGTAAGCAAGGCTTGTCATTTGTGTAGGATTTGGAGCAGCCTTTAGTATTTACTAATTACTGTGGCAAGAATAAACTTTCAGAAATTACTTCATGAATCACTCAGAGTGATGATGCAAATCCTAGTGGAAGTCTCCATTAAGTGCTGCTTAGGAAACCGAGTGGCAGTTAAGCACTTGTCATAATCCAGAGGCAGGCAGTTTTCCTGTGCACCTCACAGTCCTATAGAGCATGCTAGTCTAGACCCTTTTTGGCAATTCTGTGTTTGTTCTGCTATAATTATTGTAATTGTAGAGCAAACTAATCAGTGAGTTTGCAGGAGGAAGGAGTATGTGGGACCAGGTACATCTTGCATTCCCAAGATCTAAGGTTCAGCATCTGTTGCATGATGATATAATTTCCTTTTAGTTACTACACTGAATTGTATGTATAAATGCCAATTTTATTTCTGTAGAGGATACTTTTTTTACTGGAAGGAGAAACTGGGTATACCTGCATCGAGGATGGAGGGTGCAATTTCATGCAACGGCTACACTGGTCTAATTGCTGCTGCTGCTACACAAGTGCACGTGCTTTGTACGGTTGCTTTTCTGAGCTGTTAGAGAGAAGTAGCTTGGCAGAAAGCTTATTAATGTGTTTTCTTTTTTACAGCGTTAGTCTTCTGTCAGCCTGACTCCCTGAATCAGTTTGTTACAGGGTGTTGAGTGCCTGAGTATGTGAGGGGGAGTAGGATTGCCCTTTCAGCTCCTGGCTATCTGATAGTCGAGCTGTAATATGAAACCCTGAGATAGACAAACTAAAACCAAGGTCAGCCTTCATCTAGTAAGAGCTCCATGAAAACACAGTTCCCCTTACATAAAAGGTGTTGCTGGATTCTGCTTTTCTACAAGTCCTTGTCCAAAACGTTCTTTGGGTGGAGCACGACAACAGGTTTCCCATGCTGCTCCCAACTGTTCCCAAACTAGAATGGAGAAGAAAGTCATTAAATACAAGTCCCAGGTATGTGTTTCTCTCTAGATGTTGATGACCCTGTGTTGCATGAGAACTGTTGGCTTCAGAGTCTGCAGAGCACATGGATCTGTTATGCCTTGAGTATCGCCTTGCCTGCCTTCCCTGCTAACGATGCTGTCTGCCCATGCAGTTCCTGAGGGTGACGAAGCAGTACCTCCCTCACGTGGCCCGCTTGTGCCTCATCAGCACCTTCCTGGAGGATGGCATCCGCATGTGGTTCCAGTGGAGTGAACAGAGGGATTACATTGATGGCACGTGGAACTGTGGCTATTTCCTGGCCTCCGTCTTTGTCTTCATAAATCTCTTTGGACAGCTGAGTAAGTGGCTCTAAGGCTGTTACACTGGAGTGCTCTGGCATCCACCTTATCTGCCATCCTGGCTCATGTAAGCACTGTGAATCATGTAAGAACAGCGTGTCTCACCAATTTCTTAATAGCTATTGACAGCTTAGAACTCGTAGTACTACATGGGCTGAAGGAAAAGAACTCTTAATGGACCTGCTTCAGCCTTTCATGGAAGTAATCTTAGAGAATTTCTTGTGACACACTACTTTTGAGACAGTTCTGCCCAAAATCCCTTAAGACAATCTATTTTCAATTCTTTACATGCCTCTATAAACACATACCGTGCCACCTGAATTCTCTAAATGAAATACTCTTTTAAGGGCAGTGTTAAGACTTTCTCAGCCTGTGGGTTTTATGGGTATTAATCTCAATGGCAAAGTGTTATCCTGCAGTTGGTACACTTAAGCCTGAGAGAGGTGCTTGTGTCAGACTTTCAAATCCTAGGAATCAAAATAATCCCAGAAGCAGAGTTTCTCTGTGTGCTGGGTGGATTTAGGGTATTAGAAATGGAGAGAAGTAAAATTATTTTGTTTGGTATGCCCCTGATCTACTGTTCTTGATTGCTCTACTGATTTCTTGTCTTGTGTCTGGAGTTTTTTTACCCTCATATTTTTGTGTAGAGTCGGCTTAATTTAATGTAGTTACCAGTCCTCATGTCAAAGGCTGTCAGTGCTTTGACAGAAGACTTGAAGGATATAAAACAAGAGCTTTCAAGGAAAAGGAGTCCAGCTTGTTTGCCATAACAGTTATTCCATTATAAAAAAAAAAAAAAAAAGGAAAAATCCATGATGAGTTGAGTTTCTTTTTAACTTCTTTTAATGCTTTAACTCTGATAGCTGCTGTACCGTGCTGTGTGTTGAAGACTGCATTCAGCATGTGCTTACCCTTTATAAAAGATATTTCTGGAATTATAAAGTATTTTAAAATGCACTAAAACTTCTTGGTTCTCAAACTGATTTGTGCCAGTGTGCCATTAACATTTCCTGCCTGATGTTCTCTGTGGCACAGTTGAAAGAAATCAGTCTGCTCAGTTCAAAACAGGTCGGCATTCCTGCAGCATCTTTTCCTGTGCAAGCCAGAAGTGTAACTGTTTTCAATTTCCCCAACGCAGGCGGCTGTATCCTGGTGCTGAGTAGGAACTTTGTGCAATATGCCTGCTTTGGACTGTTTGGAATTATAGCATTACAGGTAGGAGGCTTAAGTCTTCAGCCCTTCTAAACCCTGTCTTTCAAATCTTCTCTTAGCCCCAGTACTACCAACATACTTAAATACAGCTTGCAATCCTGGAATTTATCTCCACGCTGGCCTAGTGCCAGCCCTCAATGGCATTGAACTATTTTGCTGTTTCTTTTCTTCTGATGTGCCCAATAGATCCGTAGCTGTAATTGCGATTAGTTGGAGATGTTGATTCAATGCTTGACCTTGACCAGTTTAGCAGAAGTAACCTACAATTTACCTGTATGTCAGTAATGTGCCAAATGAGGAACTTCCAGTTGCTTTGCCCTTCAGCACACAGCTTCTATAAAGGACTATCTCCATCACAAAGGATTCTAGCTAGTAGTGTCTTTGTTCAAAACCAGTTAATTTTTGTGGGGGCTAAAGCACAAGTAAAATCCTGGTTTCTATTCCCTGTTTTATCACATTGATGTAACCTACCTCATTTTCTTCTGTATAACGTACTTCTAATTGACTTCTGCTACAGGCTTGAGATTACAACATCAACTCAGAACTTCAGTGTAATTTATATGGTATTTTAACCTGTTTTCTTCTTTGCCTAGACTATTGCATACAGCATTCTATGGGACCTGAAGTTCTTGATGAGGTATGTCTACTTCTTAAAGTTTTTATCAAAATAGAGTGAAAACTGTCACTGCCACTCTTTGACAGAGGAAATTATCTCTGTACATAGTATTTACTAGAAAATTTTTCTAAATTATGCACTTACATTGAACAAGCAATGACAACAGTTAAATATATAGATATATATCTCTATATATAACACACATATCTGTATCTGTGTTAAACCATAGGCATCAGGCTCAGTGCTGTGGAAAGGAAAGACTAATCCTAACCCACTAGGATCTAAGTGCTTCTGCTACTAACCTCCTTGCTGAGAGCTCACGAACAACTGTCTAGACTGGATCAGTGAGCTGCTGTTACTTCCTAAATGGCTAAAATAGCAACTGTGCTTAGGCATGACTGAAGCAATTTTCCAAGAAAACTGAAGCATGTAGGTGTTAGAGTGGCTTCTGGGATTTTAAATCTCCAATACATTCCCTAAATAGAAAACAGGGTTCTTAAACATGAGCTTTCTTGTTTAAGAGTGGTGGCTGGCTGTTACCTTTTCACCCCTCTCCTTTGAGGGGAAGGCAGGGGTCAGCACAGGAACTATACTCTGGGCTTACTACAACGCTGTAAATGTGTAACTACTTTTAGCAGTGCTGCTGCTCTGTTTTTTTTCAGAGCAACCTCTGAACTACTTTGGCATGTATGGCTAAACCTGAGGTACAGAATAACTTCAACACAACTAAATTCATGCTGTAACAGATGCTAAGCAGCTGTGCCACTTCTCTGGCAGGCTGTGTGTGTCTACACAGGCTCTTGTAAGTCATTGTTGTGTACAATGCTGCTGTTCCAGCTGTGAAGTCTAATTCAGACACGCATCACAAGGTGCGGAGTAGGTCACTCCTCACTAGCATGCAGATTCTTACTGAGTTGAAATTGTCAGATAAGACTTTAAATCTATAGATCAATGCAAACTGTAATAAACTGCCTTTTTTTTTCTCTCCCAAATTTGTCTTTCTGTAGGAACCTTGCCCTTGGGGGAGGCTTGCTGCTGCTTTTGGCTGAGTCGCGCTCGGAGGGGAAGAGCATGTTTGCTGGTGTCCCTACCATGAGAGAAAGCTCTCCTAAGCAGTACATGCAGCTGGGGGGCCGTGTGCTGCTGGTCCTCATGTTCATGACACTGCTACATTTCGATATGAACTTTTTTTCTGTAAGTATCTGAGTATAAAAGTATGAGTCAAGGAACTAGAATAGAGTACCAACTCCCAGATTGGCTGTAGGACCTACTCAATGCTTATCATTTATGTCTATTTTTTAGTAGAATTATATTTAGAAAAGTTGTTAAATCTTTGCCATGATAACTTGTTCTGCTGAACTTATCCATGCTCTGCTCTGAAGTTTGTTTACTCTTGTGTGTTTTGGTTTTTTTCTTGCAGATTCTGCAGAACATTGTTGGCACAGCCCTGATTATCTTGGTGGCAATTGGCTTCAAGACTAAGCTGGCTGCCTTGACTCTCGTCATCTGGCTGTTTGGCATCAACATCTACTTCAATGCCTTCTGGACCGTCCCAGCCTACAAGCCCATGCATGACTTCCTTAAATATGATTTCTTCCAGACCATGTCTGTAATTGGAGGGCTCCTCCTTGTCGTTGCACTGGGCCCTGGTGGAGTCTCCATGGATGAGAAGAAAAAAGAGTGGTAACAGGAATAGCAACACTTCTTGGGACATAACGTATTAAGTCCAGAACTGATTCTCTATGGATTCAACAAAAACTGCCAGCATTTTACACGTACATGCCCCCTTCCTATGAAAGGCACAGATATTTTGAATTTGTTTTACAGTGGCACCAGTAATATAATAGATGAAATCCCGTTTCTTCAAGGAATGTTGCCTAGGCTTATTCTAACTTCCTAGATTTGGAACTAACCCAAGGAACCTGCGTTTTACTGATGCTTCAGTGAGTTGCAGTAGAACGGTTTGCTGTCTTTAATGTCAGCAATGTTTCAAAATTTGAAGTACTGTGAGCAGATACAGCCGTATCATTCAGTGTGCTGTTGGTTCTAGCTATAACTACAAAAGTGGATCCCCTTTCTCACTCTCATCAAAACTGTCTTGTGCATAAGGAGTTCCATTGCTGGTTATAGCAAGGTGGAAGCAGCATTTAAAAAAAAAAAATCACTGTTATTTGGCTGCTCAGAGGCCTGTAATTCTATCTTGTTTAAGAAGAGGGGAGATCTTCCCTACCCCCAAATAGAAGGCAAAAATAAAACCCTCAAAGTAGTTGTACCCCCCTCTAGGTAAGAAAAGAGAGGGGGTTTTCTAACATGTCTCAGCTCTGAGGGAAACAAGGGAGAATCCTGTATTGCTAATCAGTTTTAAAGAAGGAAGCAGGGGAAGAGACTCTGAAGAGATAGAATGTTAGTTTCTGTGAAAATTATGTGCCAAAAGAACTCTTTATTCAGCATTCTTTCCCCAAAGTTACCCCTCCTGAATTCCTGAGAAGGGAGCCAAGTTGTGCTGCAGGTTCCATAATAAAAGCTCCTTTCTGCTATGAACCAGCTTCCATCCACATGTGCCCCAAATTCATATCTGAATTACAGGTTCTCAGTGAAAGTGTCTTCAGAATTAGAGAAACTCCCCTTTTCCCTGCACGCACTACATGCAAGATGAGAGCAGTCAGTCTTCTAATCTGTAGTCTTTGCTTCTTAGGTTCACTTCTGTCAGTCTCCTGGCTGCGAAAGTCCCAGCTGACTGAACAGCAGAAGAGCTGGGGTGCTGAACTCTGGAGTACAGCCCCTGCTCTCTGCCATCTCAGACCCCACCTGAGATGTGCAGGGAGGAAACAATGAAAGCCAGCTGTGTGCACCATCGCCCTGGTTTCTCAACTCTGTATGCAAACTGTTATAGCTAAAGAATGCAAGTGCAGAGCCTGTGCAGTGAATAAGCAGCCAGGGATGTAACTTGCGTGTTCAGAGAGAGGAACTCCTCAGCGTCACGGTGAGGAGAGAGGAAGGCCCCGTTTTCACCTCTCAGTGCCACAACCTCTGTGCCATGAACATGCTTAGTGCTGCTCACAGGAGGCATTTTGTCCTCTGCTAGTCAACTAGGTGAACCTGTTTCACTAGATCATGAAAGAATTATAGAAAGCACGAGCCCTACCAACTTGCTAACATTACATTGATCCCTTGCACTATTGTGTACCTTGAGAAAGCTGCTCAGCTGATTGTTCAAGGAGTAATTCAGCTGAACACCTCCAGCAGGAACTATTTACTGGGGTCTCCTAGTAAGGACACTAACCTGGACAGCTCAGCTTAACGGTTGCATTTTAGGAGAGAAGACTAGGCTGAGAGAACTGATGACAAAGAGAAGAGCACTGTTGAATCTTAAACCAGTGATTTCATCATCTTAAGGGGAAAATAGCCTACGTAATAGCAAGATGTGCTGCTGCTGAAGGAAACAAACTGGTATGTGGGGGTAGATGGGAGGGGAAGCTAGTGTTTAAGTTCAGGTCACATAGAAGGCTTTCTTTTTAAATAGTTTTGCAAGATAAGCTTTCACCTCAAGCGTTCACTGTGCCTGTCTTTTCAGTTACAGATACACAGCACAGGATGCTTTTGCTCAATTTCACTGCAGGTCCTAGAATGGTGTTAGGCTACATCAAGGCAGCCATCCTCATACCTTAACTGCTGTTGATGTTCGTAGTATTTATAAATGGAATCATGGAAAACGTAGCCCATAGCTTGGCTTTTTCAACTTCTTTGTGTCCTAACTATGGACTAGTCTGAAATGCTGTTCAGTTTCCTCTGTGAAAATCAAGTCCCCTTTCCAACTAAAGACCCCAGAAACAGAACTGCTGCTGTCCCTTGCAGTAGAAATACTTTGGTACTGAGGGGGCTGTTAGGTGGAGGGCATTACAAGATATTTCTAGGCAGCGCAATATGCAGACTTACTAACTGTGAGTCCTGATGCAGAAGATCCTGGTTTCCTACATACACTGCTGTATTCATGCATCTCCCAAAAATACAGTGACCTCTCCCCATGGCTGAGAAGCTCTCACAAGCAGGATGTCAGCTATCAATTGGCTCTGCAAAGTGTTCTGGAATTCATTCTGAATATATTTTTGCTTTCTATGTGGAAAAAAAAAGTATAAATTCTCATTTTATGCTGTATTTTGTACCTTAGTTGTGTTTGAAAATGTTTTGATTTTTTGAAACAATCAAAATAAAACAATGGCATCTTTGTATCCACTTAGCGTGTGTGACTGGTGGCAATCCACAGAAAACTACCTGGCAATGCTGGTCAGTGGTCTTCTGCTTTCTCTCTTACCTGCTGAAAATCATTTTTCCATAAAGAGGGCTGAGCACGGGGCTGCCTGTGCTGACTGCAGTCACCCTTCCCTTCGGGGTGGTGGGTGGCTCTTAAGTGCAACTTAGTTCCACCTCACTATTCCCCTTCCCCACCTGTACCGTTAACTGGAATGGGCAAACCCTTCTAGCCCTCTAGAACTGTTATACACCAGGCTTCAGGCCATGTATTTATCATAAAATTTATTTGCCGTTGGTTGCTTTCTTGAAGTTCTTGGGTTTGTGATGGTGATTCTTGAATTTCTTCTTTAAAGGGCCTGCCTGTTTCTGTAGGGGAAAAAAAAAAAAAAAGTTAATCAGCTTATTTTCAAACCCCAAAATCCAGCTCTGCCCAAGATAGCTTAAAGAAAAACACCTGAGTGTGGTATGCTGTACCAACAGAGGCAGAACAAACGCAGCCCTAGGTACAGAGCTGGCCAGGGTCTCCTTCCCCATCCTGCAAATTCACATCCATTTCTCTGGCAGGTGTAGCGTTTAAATAGATGCAAACAAGGACACTCTCCCTCTAGAAAGGAGCCCAAACTTTATCCAGCCTTACTAAACTTTATCCAGCCTTACTAAACTTTACCCAGCCTTAACTTTGCAGTTTGATACGGTTCTAAAGGATCCAGCCCCTTCCTCAGGGGCTGCCTCGAAATAAAGGTTTATCCACCTTTACGTAGATAACATCTGCCTGCTTCCCAAACAGAGGAATCAGGGTGTGTCCTGTAAGGCAGGACCTGGCCAGCTCCTCAAAAGAGGCAGAAAAAGGGTCTAGAAGGACCCTGTGACTTCAAAAGGGTTTAACAGGTCTCTGTGTGTATGGGGAGGAAGATTACGCAACCTACAAGACACGCTTCAGTCTCCCTGTAAAGACAGCATGCAGCAGGATCCCATCAAAGATGAGCTATTTATACAGACAGGAACAACCCTCGCTAGAGCAGGCAGGATAAACATTTACTGGTAGTAATTCACACCTCAGGATGCAAGTCAGTGGCTGGCACACGGGGAAAGTCTATTCTGAACAGCTTCGCACCTTCTCAGACAGGAACAGATCAGACAAACACCTACGGGATAGGATCCCGGTCCCCGCGCCCCTGGTGCTGCACACAGCAGTGTGACTCCCACCTTTCCCCTTTTGTTGCCAACTGTTCTGCTGACATCCATTCTTCCGCTGTCCTCTCCGTTCGTGCCACCATTCTGCTTGGTCCCCTCGTCCTCGCTGTCTGTTGCGAAGTCATCGCTGCTCTTTGTGGTCTGTGGAGCTGCTGGGCTTTTTTCTGGGAAGAGTGCAGCTAAAATACAAAGGTTTAGCTCAGGAGCAAGTGAGCAAATGAGCTAACAAACTCCCTTCGGGACACAGATGACACCAACAGTTTCACTCACGTGGGTACAAGTCGCTCATGCTGTCGTCTGTCTCCTCTCCATCCCCATCGCTGGACTGTGGCTCCCAGAATTCCTCTTTTCTGTACGGCTGCCTGCTCCCGTTCGTGTGCTCGTCAGCGTGCTGCGTCCGCTGCTTCTTCTGTCGCAGGCAGGCGGGGACGTACTCCACTCCTTCCTTCTGGCACTCCTCATCTAACAGCACAAGGAGTGAGGCAGCGCTTAGCAAGGCCATCCAGTCACCCTACTCCTTTCCGTGTCCAACTCTAGCTGATATTAAATGCAACTCAAAAGTATGTCAAGCTCCAGCTCTAATATACATTGATGTAACCTACAGTGATACTATGGACCATGAAAGATGGGAAATACGTTAACACAGAGGCCGTGCTGGAGGTCTGAACCACCCTGGGGAAGTTTTAGAACCGCTCCTCTCAAGTACGGATGTTCCAAGGTCTTTGCTAGAGGCTCATTGCTTCCTACATCTGGGATCTTCCTTCCTAGCTGCGGAGCACACACAGCAACAGCAGTACCTTCCTGTCAAACTGAAGAAAATTTACCCCTTTCCTTCATGTAGAGCTACTGGAATCTCAACAGCTCAGGAAAAAAAAAAAGTTGGTGGTTGTGTCTTCAGAAAAGCTACTTACAAGTTTTTAGGGCCTTCTGGTAGCGCTTCCCTTTGACATGACGCAGCACGTGCTCTGGAAACTTGTTGATGTGTCTGAGAGTGAGCTTGCAAAACAACTGGTGTCTGACAGACACAGAAAGACAGAAAGAGCCAGCAATAGGGGTTAAATATGCTATTAGTAACTTTTCACTCATAAGCACTGTGCTCAAAGTTGAAAAAATACTTTACAAGACTCTCCCAGTCTCCCAAAACCCATAGACACTCAAGAACTTTGCAAAACTTGACCACTTTAAGTCTGAGATTGAACAAAACATGAAGCAAAACACACAAGAGGGAGAATACGTACAGATTCTTTGTGCTGGGCACTATGTGGGGCTCAAACTTGCCATAGTCAAACTCTCTGGCTGTCTTTATCAGCCGCTGATACTTCTTGCCATTGGTATAAGCCCGCAGCTCCGACAGCCGGCACGGCATCTCGTGTCCCGTCAGCCTGCATCTCACCTGAAGGAAAACGATGTCCGCTCAGGGAAGCCCAGGGGATCACCCCAGAGCTGGGAGGGCAGGAGAGACCTCAAGCTCCCACCAGCGCCAAAGTCCGACTTCCACAGCTGCAAAAAAAACCAAAAAGCCTGCGGGCCAGGCCGAGCCCATCCGCCCGGGCACCCTCCCCGGCCTGCCACCAACCGGCCCCGACCCTCAAGGCGCCCCTCGGCCCCGCACGGCCCGGCTCCAGCCCCACCTTGCCCGGCTCCGTGAGGCTGAGGAGCGGGTGTTGCCGCAGGAAGAGCCGCTCCTCCTCGGCCACCTCCGCCATGGCCGCGCCGCCGACAAGGCCCGGCCCCGCCATAGAGCGGCGCCGGCGGAGAGCAAGCGCGCCGCCACTTCCGGTGCCGGCACCATAGAGAGGGGCGGCTAGAGCGGGGCCGGGCCGCGCCGGGGCCGGAGGTGGGTTGGCAGCGCGGGAAACGGTCGCGGCGTTGCCATGGCGACGGGGAGACTGCTGCTGCGTGCGGGACCGCGGCTGCTGCGGGAGCGACGGGGCCAGGTGAGGGGAGCGGGGCTGGCCCGGCCCCGGGCTGGGGGGAGAGGGCCCGGGCCCAGGCCTACGCCAAGGCCGGGTGAGGCCCGATCCTGCCGGGGCCCCGTCCCCCCGCGGTGCTGGGCGCCGTCCGTGGGCCCGGCCGGACTCGGGCTTGGGCTGCGGTGGGTTGGTGCCCCGCCTCGTCGGGGTGCGGGGACCGGTTTCGCTGCGCGGGAGGAAGCGGTGGTGAACGCGAGAGGGATCGGTGGCAAAAAAGGCTGCGAATGTGTCCCTGCGCGGGCGGGGCGGGTGCTCGGCCGGCGGTTATTCCAACAACAAATGAAGACGGTGCGTACGTTTGCTGATAGCGTGGATGGAAAGGGATAGATCGTTTGCTGTGCTATAGTCAGCTCTGGGACTGGGATTTGATCTGGTTTTTTTTTCTAAATGATAACCTAACCTGTCGTGTTTCACAGGTGGTTGCTCAGATGACGCGTATCCGTGGGTAAACAAAATTTCATGCATGCAGTCATTGAGGCAACTGATGTCATCTAGATACAAATTTCACAAAGCAGAGCCACTAAAAAGGATCTTTCTTATTTCCTGTAGGTATCCCATTGCTTGATCAGAAGAACGTTTTTTGGGTATCCCTTAACTAAAGCAGGTTCTGTTCTGGTCCAGCAGACCAAAGGTAAGAAAAGATTTGTTTGCGTTTCTGCCCTGTTTCAACCTTATACCAAGAGGCGACATTTTCTGCAGGAATTTGGCATCTCCTCTCCTGTACAAATCCTATTCCTCATTTTGTTTTTCTCTAGATGTTTGTTTGAGGTTCTGCAGACCACAAAGTTCTGCAACAGCTGCTGATGCACCAGGAGAGGATGTCTTAATCAAATGGGGCCTTTTCCTGGTCCCTCTGACGGCGTTCTGTCTTGGCACTTGGCAGGTACAAATAAACATTTCATTTTTTCAAGAGATAAGCTCTTGAGGGCTGTCAGATTTTTCCATCTCTGGCTGTTTAATCTAGTTCAAGTCACACACAGGGTAAAGGCTTCACGCACTTTCTGTTTTCCAAGTATGCATTTGTAAGTCTTTAAAGGAGAGATTCTTTTTTTTTTTTTTTTTTTCACTTTTATTTCCGTGTAAATATTTCCTCAAAGTCAGTAGCCTCCCTTTTCATATCTCCAATTACCCTGGTTTTGGCCAGGTCAGAGGAGAAACCTTTGACAAAGATTTTTAAGGCTTCCTGGGTTTATGACATCACTCTGTTCTACAGCAAGGAATTACTTTTGTGTTTGTGTACTTTCAGGTTCAGCGACGAAAGTGGAAATTAGATTTGATTGCACAACTGGCGTCAAGAATTACATCAGAGCCCATCCCTCTGACATTAGAGTAAGGAAGCTGAGAGAGTTTATTGTCTACAGAGCACCGACTAGCTATGGTCCCTGCGCTAGTGAGCTTATGCTAAGTTAAATTGTGTGACAATGAAGGAATGCAATGGGAGTCAGGATGTGCAAGCAAATTAGAAAGACAGACATCCTGTTAATATTTTTATTTTTATTAAGAGAATGTGAACGCTTCTCTGTGGGACACTCTAAATGCATGTTCAAAGGATGAATCTCTGTTCAGGAGAATGTGGTGTGTAGCTCATACCGTATGTAATCCTCCTGGAGAAGGAGGACTGGGTAGCTGGTGCCTGTGATGTCCCAGAGGGATTACTCCTGCAACAGGGAGTCTTGGATCAATAGCAGGCCCTGCCCCGAGTGTGGAGCAGTTGTGTCAGATATGAGAGAGATTTTTAAGGTCGCTTGGCCATAGGGCACAACTGTCAGAACAGTTCAGTTGTTTGATTTCATGGTCTGGTGTGGGAAAGAAATGCTCTTTGTTGGGTGGATGTACGTGCAGTATATCCTCCCGCTGTGTGTGTCGTTGAAGTGGCACTGGGTTACAGATATCATGGAAAAGAACTGCTTTCTGCATACTCATGATCATCCTGACTTGATTTACACTGATAGTAATGAAATAGTAAGCCAGCTGCTTACTCCATGAGGTGTTTGTCTTCTGTCTCTGTTTGCCAGCTGGTCCTAGAGTGAACCATTAGAGAAAACGAGAATCCCACCATAAAATCCCCTAATTTGATTTGCGTATCATAGCCATGATTTTGTTTTCATCCTATTCCATGCAGCCCCATTGAACTGAAGGAATTGGAGTACAGACCTGTAAAGGTCCGAGGGCATTTCGACCACTCCAAGGAGCTCTATATTTTGCCACGGTCATTTGTGGACCCTGAACGAGAAGCCAGAGAAGCTGGGCGGCTGACATCCCACCCAGAAAACGGAGCAAATGTCATTACTCCTTTCTACTGCACAGAGCTAGGGTAAGTTACTGGAAGTCATGCTTCGTGTGAGCAACTCACCTGTTTTGAAAAGCTGAATCGCAGTGGTTGGGTTCACATAAATTACTCCCTCTCCCTTAAAAAGCACCAAACATACAGGTTGCTTCTGCCTGTGGTACTTAGTTCTAGGCAGCAGCAGAATACATTTCCTTTCACTCACGAGCGTGCTTCTCTGTGTAACTGTAGGGTCACGATTTTAGTCAACCGAGGATTTGTGCCCAAAAAGAAATTGAACCCGGAGACCAGGCTGAAGGGACAGGTAAGGGGGACACAGGGAATGTTGTGTATTATGTTTTGCCCCACAAGTGCTGTGTCTTTCTACCAAGACCTAGTACGCCAGAATATGAAAGATTCCTTTTTTCTCCTCTGCTTTTCTGTTCAGATTGAAGATGAAATTGATCTCACCGGGGTGGTGAGGTTATCAGAAACCCGGAAACCTTTTGTGCCCGAAAACAACATTGAGAAAAACCGCTGGCACTACCGTGACCTGGAGGCCATGGCAAAGGTGACCGGCGCTGAGCCCATCTTTATCGATGCAGATTTCAGTAAGTCACAGAGGAACCCAACCCCACCTCCAGTTTACATCAGCCTCCCCCTTTTCCGTTATTTCCCCTGGGGCTTGGAAAGGTATTGCAGCTTTCCCTTCTTTGTGTGCTCTGCCTTGAGCACAACCAGCCGCTTGCTGTAGGCTGCCAGCCTCACAGCTCTGGCTTTGCTGGGAACTTGGGAACACTATTGCCTGAGGAAGAGGAGCAGGGTATCCGCACAACTGACTGCCTTCATCCCATTTCTCACAGCAAAGGCAGCTCCACATGGGACAGACTGGAGATTTAACTTCTGCCCTGTGTTGTACCCATAGGAAGCACAGTCCCGGGGGGGCCCATCGGAGGCCAGACCCGAGTGAGCCTCAGAAACGAGCACATGCAGTACATCATCACCTGGTGAGTCTCCCGGCCAGCTCTTGACTGACCTTCCATGGGGTTTTTGGAAGGTAAAGCTTTAAACTGCGTTCTGTTGAAAGCAAGGGAGCCGTTCTTGCTCCCGCCTCACTGAGACTGGGTGAGCTCTTAAGCTACGCAAGCCTAAAGCTTTTTAATTTAAGTAACAGCTGCAAGGCGATTTGAAATAATGGTGTTTTATTGCACCACAGCTGACTTAGGGAGGTCCTGTCCATCTTGAAGGTGTAAATGTGTGGTTTTCTTTCTTTCACAGGTATGGCTTATGTGCTGCAACTTCCTTCTTGTGGTACAGAAAATTTATACAAAAAATACCTCGGTGAGGGAAAGGCCTGATTTCTCCTCTTCTCTACTACAGTCAAGACCAGGCTTGGATAGAAGACAGCAGTCTGATCAGTCCTGATTAATTGAAGCACCCAGAATTTCAGGGCAATACGTTCAGTAAACGTGCAGCTACCAAGCTGCAAACAGACTTCAAGCAACTGAGCTCCTACCAGTGTGATTTGGCTGTGGCTTGAAAGCACCGAACTTCAAAACGTTAAGTAGCAGTTGAGACAGATAAAACAGATTTATGCAGTACAATCAAGGATGCACTAACTTCTCCACTGCCCTATTTTCCAAAAGATGACCAGGGATTTTGTGAATCACAGTCTCTGCAGCAGGTAGTCATTCCTGAAGTCAGGAGTGGTTGACAGCAGAATAAATAAAGAGGCCCTACAGGCGCTCACCTCGTGACTGGCGTTGTGCATCTTGCATCTCAACAGTGACAGAGCCGGATACAAGGTTACCCTGGATACTCCAGCCTAACTGGGCAAGGCAGCCTGGATCCTTGAAGAGCATGCTGAGGGCTAGCAAAAATAGCAGACAGCTACTAAGCTGGAGCCTGATCAAGCTTGGTAGCCTCTGACAATGCCACAAGGCCAAGTCAGCAGTCAGGAAAGAACAGGAAGAAGGTGGTTTAGATTCTTCACCCGCTTCAGCCTGCCTTCGCTGGCCGTTCTTGCCCTGGAAGGGGCCTTACAGACCTGACAGGAGGTCCCCAGCTGGTTAGCCTGGTTTATATAACCCATACTGGAACTAAGTCTAGAGCTATTTCCCATTGAGAGGCACTTGCATAAGCAAGCTAGGCTTAAAGCCAGAACTAGCCTAGCCCATGCAATGTTGTGATCACACAGCACGTACAGCTGAGCTGCCACTGATGGGCTGTGTTCAGAGAGAATTACAACGCAGGACTAGGAGTTAAGGGCAGTTGTTCTAAGTAAAGTAATAACCTGCTCTGTGCAGTGCTCTTCAGTCATCTGGTGCAAGGCAATGCTAACATGCTACCCACGGCCTGGTACGCTCCCAGTAACAGAGACCACCAAAACTTAATCTGGAGGTTTATTCTTTTTATGTACAGAAAACATGGTGGCAATCCAGTACATCTTCAGCCCAGCTTAGTAGCCAGTTCTTTAGCTTTTGCTTTTTCAAGCTTAGCAATGCGAGCCACTGATTTTGGACCCAAGACGTTGCCACCCCAGTGACGACGGATCTGCAAAGAAATGAGAACAGGTTAGATGCCTCAGACAATATCATTCAGTCAACCTGCTCAATTCCATTCCTTTAGACAGAAGGGAAAAGCTCCCTCAACTGAGTTGTCCTACACATTTCAAGCAGTGAACTACTTTTCAGGGCACCGTGCAGATACAAGAGTTTAAATCTATCCCCAGTGGAGCTAGTTGCAGCCATCGCATAACTTCTAGACTTGGAGAATGGAGTTGAGCCTAGCCTAGCAGAAGCTGTTACCCCCTCTACAATCCCAGCCCTGCAATAACTCCATTTACATGTAAAACGTGCACACTGTCACCGAGTTACCCCACCCTTAGGTAAATAATCTGGATGCATCATAAGCTGGCTGGTGCAACACAGCCAACAAGCTTAAAGCTGATGTGACTATGTCTGAAATCATTCCCGTTTCACTGGGAAGCTTTTGGGAATAATAACAGTACAAAGTAAAAGACAAGGCTAGCAGCAGAGAGAATCTTACCTCATCATATCGGTCATTGTAGTTGGTCTTGACAGCCTCCACCAGCTTTGCCAGGGCTCCCTTATCCTCCCTGTTGGTGATAGTTTTAGTTCCTTTAGAGACTGGGTATTTTCCATAGATCTTTTGCCTCAGCATTTAAGAGCTCATCGGGGCAGTGTGATTTTTCAGGTTAAGCATAAGCATCATTTGCAAAGGGGTGATCACTCCAACCACCAAGGCTTTAGGAACCTGCACTGCTCAGATGAAGGTTAGTAGTTCTATCTGTATATTTTAGAGTAACCATCCATTTTGGTGTACCAAAATAATCTGCATCATCAGGATGCGATAAGAGCTCTTCACACAAAAGGACATCCATGTTACACATTACAGAGGTATTTTAGTTTTACTGCTTTCAACTGGAGCCACCCAGGTCTGCTATCCATCTGCCCCGCAGTCTGTGCTTACGGGCAGTTTCCCTCCTCCACTATAATGAATCAAGTCAGCACACAGAATTCTTACGGGTTAACTTGGGTGAAAGCAACAGAGGTGCAAGTTTTCCTGTGGACCAGTCGCCCCAGTCTGGCTTTGCCCTTGATGATGCAGTACGGCACTCCCATCTTGCGGCACAGCGCAGGCAAGAAGACCACCAGCTGAAAAGAAAGCGAGTGTGGTGTGTAACTGAGGTAGAACATATTTTTATTCTTTCAATCAGCTTGGGCTGTGGCAATTGCTCAGTGTTAAAAAGCTCGTTTTGCTCTTCATTGTTGATTCTGGTGAAGAAATTCATACATCATTGCAAGGGCCAAGCCTCAGTGTAATACCAGGACAACTATGAACATGCACAAGCATTCCAGCTCTGATAAATACATCTATTTATGCATTCTCTTTTCACACAGTAAGTTTGTTCTAGAATGCATTTTCACCCCAAGCCCAGTTCTGACCTCAGGTTAAGTTACACAGGTAGCCTGTAACGTGTGCCAGCAAGAATGCTTACCTCGATGGGGTCTACATCGTGGGCAATAACTACAAGCTGAGCTTTCTTGTTCTCTACCAGAGTTGTGACGCTGTTAATACCTGAAAAACAAGTTATAGGGAAGCTTTGATTCCACTCAGTCTATTTTCAGAGCTTTCTTACAAGCCTCTTACAACCAGCTCAGATTCCACAGCGCAGCTTCATTATGAAAGTTGTGAAAACTTTCCACACCCATTCAGTAGCAGAGAGAAGATATTCCATGGACAGTTTGCTAAAGCTCAGGGTTAAAAAGCTCGTCTATTTTGCTCTTCACTTTGAGTTCAGGTGAAGAAATTCATACATCATTGCAATAGCTTGTCCAATCCTGTTCAGCTGGAGCAGAGCACCAGCTCACCGGTTCTCAGTACCACGCTCCCACATATGCAAGCAGCCAAGTCCACGTGTGAAGTTACCTGCTCGGAGGACCGGTGGCCGCTTAGTCGGCACATCTCCCTTTCCTGCAGCCTTCTGCTCAGCACGAGCCAGTAACCTCTGCTTCTTCTCCTGCTTATTTTCCGGCCTATATTTGTGCGCCAGCTTCAGAAGCTGTGTAGCTGGAAGAGAGCATCTGCTAGTTAGTTAGATGTGTGACCTGAAAATCTAAGCCTTACTTTTAAAAAGACTGCAGTGCATCAGCGATCTTGGTGGTCGTCATCAAGTGTGTTTAAACAGCAAAAAAGTTAGCATCATGTGCACGGTACAAGAGCAGAGATAGCAGAGTGCCTCTAGAGCCCGTATTTACCTCGTGCACCTCTGCTGCCAATGATTGCTCCTTCACTCTTTGGACGAGGAAATGCCTGTGGACCCCCACAGCAATTATGGTTAAAGGTGGTGCACGTTCTCCTTTAAAGCAAGCAAGTTGTTCGGCAAATTCTGTGAGGGAGTTATTCTACATAGGCTGAAAGTTTCTTGCATAAACACTGTCACCTGGAAAAGACTATTTACGTGCTCACAGAAGACTCTGAAGTCCTTCTTCCCCCATGTCAATGTCAGCCTGCAGGATGCTGGCTTTCCCCCCCAAAGCCTGCATTGTACAGATTTTTCTCACACTGTCTGTTTACGCAGTTAAAAGAACACAACATGGGTCTACATCAAGCTGGAAGAATGGACTCGGATGGAAACATGCAGTTAAGATATCCCCAGGTTTGAGTCACTAAGCAGGAGCTTTGGTATTTTCTGTACCCCTTTTAATACACAGCAGCTATCAATATGTACCAGCAAATTCAGACAGCACCCCAATCACATACTAAAGCCTCCCTGCAGTGCTCCCAAAGATAGTCTCCAGCCTACTTTTATTTTTATTTTTTTTTGTTTCTTTCCTCTTTTCTGAGGCATATCCCATCAAGGACGCAAGTCAAAAGAAATTTGTGGAGCACATCCTTACCTGTTTGGCGATCCAAAGCCTGAGTGAACTGGTTAATGGCAGGAGGCACCTTCAGGCGTTTGTAAAGAATGGACCTCTGGCGCTGCAGCCTGATGTAGCGCGGCCATTTCACAAAACGTGTGAGATCACGCTTCGGCTGGATATCCTGTCCTAAAAATACAGACTTTAACTCAAAGCTGTTCCAAACCCACACGGCAACAGCACGGAATAGGCACGAGTGCATCAGAGATCTTGGTGGTAGTGTGTCAGCACTATCACTCAGATAGCAAATATTCTTTCACATCATCTGCACACTGTACAAAAACGGCACTGCAGAACTCTGAATTGATTTACCACGCCATCTGCAAAACTGTAAGATTCATCACAATAGAATCATATAACAAATTTATGTAATATGAGAAATATGGCAGATTGACCACAGCCACCTTCATATACCTAACGAAGGACTGCTCTTCATTGCAAGACAACTGCCTTCATCACCCTCTACACTCTACAGCTTTACTAAAATGCTTTTCTGTTTACAATTTACACGTCTGTCTATAAATTAAAGAAAACTTGAAACAGTAGCCCAAATAACCACATACTCACCAATGCCAAAGTTCTTGGGCCTCTTCTCAAAGAGGGGATTGACAACCTTCTTGGCCTCCTGCTTCTTGACTACAGCAGGGGCCGGTGCCACCTTCTTGCCCTTCGCCTTCTTTCCTTTCGGCTGCAAATAACAAACACACTCTTCCTTCTTTTGCCTCCAACACTTGTGAACTTAAAAAGAGTTTTCAGTTCACCTTGGAAATGCATTTTCCTAGGCATTTCACCAGCCTGGCAGCCTCCCAGCCCAGCCTTTCTTCCAGACAAAGCAAATCCTTCGATCTGACTTACAAAGGTTTATGGACCTCCCGGAGATTAACGTCGTCGCCCAAGGAGCGGCTGGTGCTCCCCAGCTCAGCGCTCCCCGACCCCGCCAGCAGCCCAGACACCCCCACCGCGAGCTACCGGCCAGCGAGCTCGGCCCAAGATCCGCCCGACACCGGGAAAAACGCTGCGGCCTGGCCGGGCTGCCCCACTCCCCAAACCGAGAGAAGCCCTTGGTCCCCGGGCCAGGCGCTGTACGGCCGCCCCGCCGCGGGCGGGTAGGCCCAGACCCAGCCTCCCCCGACCACCACAAACCGGGCACGAAAAACCCCTCCGCCGCCCCCCCCCCCAGGCTACCGAGCACCCGCGCCGCCCTCCCTGCCGGGCCGCGGCCCAGCGATGGGGGCGGATGGCGGCGGATGACCCCGGCCCCGGCCCCCACTCCCGCCGCCGCTCACCATCTTGGACTGAGGAAGAGAAAGGAGGAGCGGTGCATGCTGGGAAATATCTACGGGGCGCGACGTCTCGCGAGAGGACGAAGGCGGCGGGGCGGGGCGGGGCGGGGCCGGGAGAGGCGGGAAGGCGGCGGCCGCCATGGCGCAGCAGCGGGTACTGCCGCAGAGCAAGGAGACCCTGCTGCAGTCCTACAACAAGCGCCTGAAGGACGATGTCAAGTCCATTATGGACAACTTCACCGAAATCATCAAGACGGCCAGGGTGGGTGTGGGCCGTGGGGGAAGCCCCCAGGGGAGGAGCACCCGGGCTTCTGAGGGGAGAGGGGTCTCTGAGGGGAGAGGCGGCGGCCATAAGGGGAGACCAAAGCCCCTGAGAACCGCGGGAGCAAGCGGGGAGGGTAGCAGAGGTGATGCAAGGGTGTTGTGTTGTATTGTATTGTCTAGAGGCAGCCTCAGGGGTTCCTGAGCTGAAATGAGACGCCTTATAATGTAGTAATCATGTATGAGGATTTTAGTGTGTAAAGGTGGATGTGTATACTTTTTTTCTTTAGATTGAGGATGAAACTCAAGTCTCTCGAGCAACCCAAGGTGAACAAGATAACTATGAGATGCATGTCAGAGCTGCAAACATTGTGAGTAGCACTCTGCTGCTAAAATTAGTGGGCAGCACGTCCTTCGGGTACTGTTGGCTTCACTTTTGCTGTAGGACAGCCTTTATGACTCTCAGGAGGACTGCTGCTAGAAGAGTAACCTGATATTTGGGGTGGCTGGGGAAAGCTGGGTAGCCTGGTTCGTCTGCTACAGGCTTGTGTCAGAATCCTCACATAATGTGGGAGTTTCTATTTTATTCAAGGCTTGGGTTGGAGGAGCACCTTGGGACATCTTGATTCAGAATTGAAGCAAAGCACTGTTTTGATACACTGTGCTGTGTGATTTTTCTCCCTGCTACAAGGTCCGAGCTGGTGAGTCCCTGATGAAACTCGTGTCTGACCTGAAGCAGTTCTTGATCCTCAATGATTTCCCCTCTGTGAATGAAGCTATCAACCAGCGCAACCAGCAGCTGAGAAGCTTGCAGGAGGAGTGTGACAAGAAGCTGATTGCACTGCGGGATGAGATCTCCATTGACCTGTACGAGCTAGAAGAAGAATATTACTCTTCCAGGTACAAATAGAGCAGTGGACTTCTGCCTTATGACTCCAGCCCTTTTGGGGTAGTTAGTCCAAACAAACAAGCAGTCTTTAGAGTACAGGTCTTGAGAGTGTTCCTGACAAAATTTCACTCCTGTTTTTAATTAGGTCAAACTTTTTCTGCAACTAAAGTAACTGCCTTTTCCTTGTAGATATCCTACAGGGTATAAATGTCATAGTGAAAGAGATATTCACAGCATCCAGCTCTAGGTGCCTGCTTTAGTTGGGTAGATTTGACAGATAATTTGCTTAGGCTTCATCTGTAATCATTGTAAAAGGAGATTAGTTTCCTTGTGGGTATAGGCTTCTGTCTGAGTATCGCTCTGGAGGAGCCTCTCTCTCTCTCACCTTAGAGAGACTAGCTTGCTGAGCTGGGTCCTGATGTTAGATGAGGTCTTCGTGGTGAGTTCTTTCACAAGTGGCCTGCTTACACAGTGTGCCTTTTCCTTTGTAGTCCACTGGCCCCAGCTCCCTGGAGTCCTGTTGGGGTGGATGTTTGAAATGAGCAAAAAAAGACATGCTCAGTTTCATTGAATTATGAAGTATTGTGATAGGATTTTCTATTGGAAGACTTATTACTGATTTATTTGTGGGATTTTCAATATTTTTAAAAGACTCTTAGAAAACAGGCTTTGGAGAATTCAGACACTTTATTTTTTTTAATTTTATGTTCTGCCATGCACTCCAGCACTTCTAGTTGATGATGCAGTAGATGAAAGCAGGAGAAAACAAATGAGAACCTGATTATTTTGGCTGCACTGTCCAAGCTAAGTGAAGCCAGTGCAATAATGCTATGACTTCTAAATGAAACCTTAACTTTTCAAAAATTTAAAATTTTACTGACTAGGTTTTCTCTTTTGGCCTTTCCCTTCTTTCTAAAAATGCTGAATGTCTATAAGCCAAGGCTAAGTCAACTAAAACTCTAATTGCTCAGTATCTTTGAAAGTTAGGCCATTATTTATGGGTAATATACGTATTTTAAGAGTAAAAAGATACTGATATAACTTAGGAACTGGTATGACATTGGAAGAAAACTTGAGGTAAAAGTTTGGAGTCGTTTTTCAAACTTTACTCGTTTTTTTTATGGGGAGGTGGCGAGGGATCCTAGAAGTATCTCAGAAATGAAGAGAGGTGGTTGCAAACCCAAGCACCAGTCCAGGCCCATAATAGGTCAGGGATGCCTGCGCTACCCAGGCCACGTGCAGCGTCGCAGTGAGCTGTATCCAGAGCGACGCGGTGTGCGAGGATGGTGCCTCACGGGTGCCAGACGTGCTTTTCTCGCCCTGTCACCAGACGGCCACCACTGTGTGTCAGTAGCTTTAACTTTTGGGCTGAGGGGTTCTGACCATGCTGGCATGGTCTGTTCACCTGCCTGGTGCCAGATGTCGTGTAAAGCAGCCCTTCATAACAGAACTAAGGTCTAAGCACAGTTGTGGGCGTACACCAAATGGGTTTGCC
>WHYT01013938.1:39411-82275 GCA_009806455.1 Tetrax tetrax | reverse complement strand
TTATGAGGTGAGGAAACTTGGCAACTCTACAGAGCTGTGATCCCTCCACTGAAGCCTCATATCATGTAGCACTTCGTCGTTTGCTTTTAGCACTTATTCCCTTTCTGTGCTCTTTCCTGTCTTTTTCTGCACCAAAGAAATTGTGTGTGTGTAAATACAGAAACAGCATTTTATTCAAAGTCCTTTTATAATTAGAATGCTAAGATATTTTTAATGAAATCTTGTTGTCTAATGTGGGAAAAAAAGGGTTTTTATTATGTCACATAGTCTTGAGTGATAATAACCTTTAAATGGCTGAAATTGCAATCACTGGTTTGCCCATAAACGGGCATTCAGTGCTGACTGGGAGCCCAGCTGCACCATCTGTCACTTTCTCGTGGGGCTTGATCCCACAGGATTTCAAAAGAGCTGTGTGGTCCCGGGAGGCCAGGACATGGTTTCTGTACACCATCCTGCCAAACTGCTCTCCCGTGCTCCAGCGTCCCTGGTTAGTTTATTTTAGATTGTCCCTGCAGGGAAGGCTGTAGAACAGGGAGCTCCCTGCAGCAGCACGCTTCCAGGTGCTATAAAGCTGAGAGCTGCCCTGTGCTGCGTAGCCTGTTTGCTCCCTGTGCGCTGCTCCCGATGGCTGTGGAAAGCCAGTGGAAGGGAGCGTCGCCTGTCCAGTGTTTGTCACTGCCATTTCGCTAACGGCGCTTAGGAGACAGCCCCGTGCCCACAGTTAGTAACTAATAGGATGTGCCTCAAGTGTCGCGTTGGGCTGTATTTGTAGGCTTTACGTGGGGTTTGAGGAGGAGACCTGAAAGCAGATCCTTGAAACGAAAGCTGGGTAGATTGTTCTGAAGGAATCCTTGCTTTCAGTACCCATGTTCAGGTCCTTTCCTGGAGCTCTTCTTTCTGCACGCAGACCTGACTGCGTGCCCCGAGGGGAGAGCAGGGAAGTCCCTTCCACGCACGGAGAGACCCCTGGGCAAGGGCAGAGTGGCAGGCCGGCCGGTGCCGTCGCGGGCTGTGCAGAAACTGCTCGTTCACCCTGACTTTTGAGGTGTGGTAGGTGAGAGGCAAAGCTTAGACTTAAGGAGCTGTTCTAACTGGGGCAGCAGGAGGAGCAGTTCTGGTTTTGGTGCAGCTAAAATTTTGTTACTGACTCCCCTGCCAAGATGCGGTGGATGCTGTGGCCAGGTTCTCCTTGGAAACCACGGCCTGAGGTGTGAGACTGACAGAAGAGGAGTCGTAGTTCTGGTTCGGTCCTGAAGGTCTTTGCTAATTAAACCCAACTTCCCTGTGTGTTGCGGACTGTAGGGAAGGGTGATCTGAGGGATTTTACAATGGCCCCAGATACAAAACCTGCATCCACTGCCTTCTCATTTCCGCTGCAAAACCAGCTGGGTGATGCTGCCAGAAAAGAGCTCAGAAGTAGATGCTTGCAGTTAGTGCTTTGTGTGCTTCTTCTCCAAAGCGGCAACGCCGAGTCCAGCGTGCCTTCTCTCATCCTAAACTCCAGACTTGCATTTATGTTCCATTGCTCCCTCCTCTGAGATCACAGGAGCTGTCTTGAGCGTAGGGTTAGACCTCCACATGTTTCATGTTTGTGCAATTGTCTCGTATTTCTACACTTAAAATATTTCCTAAAGCATCTATTCAAGTCCATACATTAAAAATGTAAATAAAGCTGCAACAACAAAATCTCTTGACCCATTGGGTTTGTTTTACTCTGAATACAAGCTGCTTTCTGCTCCAGCACTCACTTTGTCTTGGGTGTCTCTTGTGTGTGCAGCTCCTTCCTCTCTTTGGAGTCTGTTTTGGTTTGGTCTCAGTTTTTTCCATCATTTTTATTTTCAGTTTTGTCCCTTCCACATTGTGTTTCCCTCAGAGCACAAGCAAGAATAAGCCAGTTGTTTAAAGATGTTACTTTCCTGCACTGCTGGTTCATCTGGCTCTATAGACCACAGTGGTCAAATGCAGCAAGCTGCTTTTAGAAGAACTGTTAGCTCAGGTTCTGCTGAAAATGGTAGGAGCTGTCAGTACTTTTGTAATCAGCCTGGGGAGCTTCAGTAGAAGACCCAGACCTTCTGTGGAGCACTTTTTTGAAAGGGCAAGGGTGCAAATAGGTTTCTGCTTTATTATGTCAGGGGCAGGCCCTAAAACAATTGTGCTAGCTTTTCTGCTGAACTTCAGTTTAGAGCAGGATTTCTATTTTTTTTCCTTACATAGGTTGTGATCTAACTCTAAAGTAATTAAGGATGATTCTATGATTCTGTAAGGTCCTTGCTTCACTCAGATCAGTGGAACTCCCGTATTTAGGATGCGAGGACATCAGGCCAGATCTTTTCAGGGACTTAGAGCGCCTGGATTAGAACTGAGCCTCTGTTTCAGTTTGTAGGAACAGTTTTGTCTCTGAAATTTCCCTGATTCGCACTAGGCCCATGAAGTTCAAGACCTTAGGGAAGGCCAGTGTCGCAAGACTTGTGATGAATTAGTGATCACAGACCTTACCACCATGAACATTTTTTTGCCATTTTCTTAATGCTTTGCTTCTGTCTTGCTCCCCCCACCCTTTCCCTCCCTCCCTCCCCTCCTCTCTTACGGCACCTTCCTTACTGGGGTTCTTTGTTCTGGAAAGCTACAGTCTGTGTGACAGCAATGATCTTCCACTGTGTGAAGCCTACTGGAGACAAGACTTTGCCACGCTGTCCCCCGAAAGCCTCTCCATGCCTCTGACGGCTGCCGCAGCAGAGCAGAGCGTTGCTACCTCCCAGAGCTCAACCCCGTCGCACCCTCACGTCAACGGGCACGGGGCCGGCCCCCCGGAGCACTCCTGAAGAGGATCCTCTGCTGCTGGACCTGTTTCTCCTGGCGGCATTGCGCTGCGGGAAGTCTTCCTCCTGCTGTGCCGAGTAACCGCCTCCCGCTGTCGGGAGAAGGCACTGAAGCTGTATTTGCAGGTTTCTGCTCACTGGGTGGCCGCGGTGCCTTCTCCACTGCCGAGACATTGCCATGAGTGTTCATCTCCCTTAAGAGAATGTGATTAAGTAAATACAAAGCTGATTGTTCTAACAAGTTAGAGTTAGGTTTGCTTTTACATGATAGTTACATGTAGAGTTCATTAGAAATCCAGTTTGTTTCCATGTGAATCTCAGTAAGTACAGGCTGGAGCGTTGGGAGTTGAATTGTTTGGGATAAACTTGAGCCCAAGGTGGGGGCAGTGAGTGTTTTGGGGTTCTTGCGCTGCTTCCCAAGGTCATTGACATTCTAGCTGCTCTAAAGCTCTCTCAGGGTGGCATCTGACACAACCTCCCTTCTGCTTAACTAGAGTAAGAATCTCCTAGTATTTTTTACACAGTCACTGTCAGAATGCTTCACAAACTTGACCTTCTTGCTCATAATCATTTGGGAAGAGGCTCTCAGGAGACCCTTAAGGACGAGCAGTATTCCCCCCTTTGAGAAGCGCAAACCGAGGGATCTGACCCAGCTGTCGATGCTGCCAGCTGCTGCAGGCTGCAGCCAGAAGCAGCGACACGCGTTCGTTAGTCCGAGTCCTTTCCTGGCGCGTGCACGTAGACTTTCTATTAACATAGCCTGAGCTGACGTGGAGCCAGTGTTTGTGTTGGCTAATAATTTCGCCTAATAAATCTTGAGGTGGCTGGAGCATTGAGGGACGCTCCGTTATCCTCGCGGTTTCCTTCGGAAGCAGCCCGTTTGGCGCCGTGGGCACGCCTCTGCCCTTTCCGCGTTGTCCCGCGGCGGCTCAGGCTGTGCAGCTGAAGCGGGGCGCGCTCACGGCAGCTCGCTGTCAGGGGCACCGCGGAGCCGCAGGCGCGTTCCCAACTTCCCCAGCCCTCTGTTGTAGCGTCTCGTTTCTTAGGATGTGAATTTGGGTCTGTGTTTTGTTTTCTTTTTCCTCCATTCCATTTATTTTTGTAATTAGGTGGTTTAATAAAGCTAACTCTTTTGTATAATTTTTTTAAGCCTCTGTTTTAAGCCACAAGGCTTTGTGAACGTAGGGAAATAGCGAGCGTGAGCTAGGAGGAGCGCTTCCCACGGGTTTTTAGGAAAACCCCTTGCAGCCCTCGCTGTGTAGGGGTTGCGTTTCCACCCAGGCACCAGCGTTATCGCTGAACCCGTGGGAGCGCGGGGGACAGCGCGGCCGAACCCACGCTGCTGCACGAACCGGGGCAGCTCCGTCTCCTCCCTCCCCGTCTCCTCCAGCAGCGGTTTGGGAGCCTGACTGGGGCAGGGGCGAGCGGGAGCGACCGGTTGCGGGAACGGCGGCGGCTCCCGCCTGGGGCCCTTTAGCCCCGCTCCCCGCGCGCTCTGCCGTCACTTCCTGCCCGGCGCGCTGAGGTCACTTCCTGCAGGCGGAGGATGCTGCGGGCCTCCCGCTGCCGTGAAGCGGCGACCGCGCGTCTGGGGCCCGGGCGGGGCTCCGCGGCCTGCCCGCGCTGAGGGAGCCGGGGCAGCGCCCGCCCCCGGGGCGGTAATGGCCAGCCTGGCCGCCCAGGACTCCTACCTGCAGGGCTTGGCTAGGAAGGTCTGCGTGCAGCAGGCCCCGGAGTCGCGGAAGAGGAAATTCGGTAATGGAGCTGCGGTGCTTGGGCTTCTGTCCCGCCCCGCCGGTTTGTGGGAGTCCGGGCTTGTGGTGGGTTTGTCTCCGCGGGCGCAGGGCAGTGCCGTTGTGCTGTTTTTTAAGGAAAAGCAATCTGCTGAAACACAGGGTTCCTGAGCGCCCTGTGCACGTGTCAGCGTTCGCCCTGGGAGTCGGTGGTCTCCATTTGCTCCCATACACGTGGCGGCTGGATGTGGGAGAACTGGGGGTTTACTGAAGTCTGCAAGCATGTTTGACTCTATTTAAATAAATCCTAAACTGTGTAAATTTTGAAGACTGATATGTGTCATTGCAATGCTGGAACTTCAGTAATAACCATGCTATGAAGTGGGAATGTAGCGTTGTCCATTTTGTGTAATTTGTCTTTTTCTTCTAGTGTCTAAGCCAGGCCAGCCTGAGGATGCAGGCAGACAGCTCAAGAAAAAGAAGAGAAAGAAACCCAGGAAGCAGGCTGAGAAGGCAAATGCTCCTTCAGTCAAACAGGGGGTCTCTAACACCAACAAACCTCCTCCAGGACAGAAAGCAGCCACTCAAGCCAGCAAACCACAGGGTGTCGCACAGAACAGAAACGAGAGTTTGGTTACAGGTGAGAATACCAGCCTTGGCGTGGCCTCGTTACAGTGACCTGGGTTGAGACGGTTGCCTTTCAGCTGTTTCACACATGCAGTTTGGAAAGCTTTTAAGAAGTTCAGCTGAATTGAAAACATCTTTGTGTATGCCATATGCCCTAAAAGCTTTTGCATATGTATATAAATTTGTAACGTCACCGCTGGGTGGCTCTCTGGAAACAGGAGCGTTTAGTCTGAATTGCAGAGTTTTTATGTATTTGGGTAACTGCTGGGATGCAATCTCTGTCATGCCAGGCCGGCTTTCCATTACAAACCTGAAAAAGCCTGGTCATGAAGAAAATATGTCCTTGGTGTTTTTGTTTCCACTAGCTTGGTACTTGTCTTCCGGCTTGTTAGGCAGCCACAGGGCATGCCAGCCACTCTGGCTGGCAGTGTTGCATGATGATACGGGTAGAAAAGAGGGAATTCTGAAGAAATCAATGAAATAGAAATTCTTGGTTTGTTTAGATTTCCTGTTCTGTTTACAGCCCAAAGAACTCTCAGAGCTTTTCCTGTAGCCATAGGAAGTTCTTCTGTTTAGCTAGTGCTGTCTTTTAAGTATTTTGATTTTCTTCCTCTCATTTTCAGGGAGCAAAAGTGAACTGGATTCCCCTTCTTTTTTTGCAATGAATCTCTTGCGTCAGAGACTACACGAGAAGATTAAAAAAGCTTCTGGACAAGTATGAGAACTCTTAATATGTATCCATACGTGTGTATGTGCAATATAAATTCTCCCTAGCCTCCCAGGGGATGTGGGGACGAGACCAAGATCTTAGAAGGCTCAGGGTTTGAGCTAATTCCATCTCCTAAGGAAGTGCCTGCAGCTATTGCTGGGAGACCAGTATGTATTCTGTGGCCTGGAAGAACATGTGAGAAAAGGTGGGGCCTGGTTTGGAGGAGAGTGTGCCTCAGGTGATTTTTAGGAAAGAGAAAAGCCTGAAAGGGAACGGAGCTATGGGATGTTGAAAGAGAGTACAAGGTTTGAAATGCCTTTACTGTGTTTAGCGTCTCTAAAAGCTGAGCCTGTGGCTTCTTGTCACAAGTAATGTGTTTCTTAGGATAGGTTTGAAATCAGGAACTTTTAATTCTCCTTTATCCATTTAGGGCTCCTGATTCATGTCCATCTTTCTTAGGATGATGCCAAAGAATTACCCCCTGCAGTCCTGGAGAAGAGGCAGCGAAGGAAATACGAGAGAGAGAGAAAGAAGCGCCGAAGAAAGGAGCTGAAGATGAAGGCAAAAATGGAGAAGAAAGAAACTGAGGAGGTCCCAGTAGAGCCAGAAAGCAAAAAGGAGGAGAGCACAGCTGAGGTTGTCTTTAACAGGGTCGAAGTGCATGAAGAGAATGAGTTGAGCAAGGTCCAGAAGAAGAAAGAGAAGAGGAAAGCAGTGAAAGGCAACATCACCCCTCTGACGGGCAAAAACTACAAACAGCTGCTGAGCAGGCTGGAGACCAGGAAGAATAAGCTGGAGGAGCTCAAGGATAAGGACGAGAAGAAAGCTCAGGAGCTGGAGAACAAGATGAAATGGACAAATGTTCTCTATAAGGCGGAAGGCGTGAAGATTCGTGATGACGAGGAGCGTCTGAAAGAAGCTCTGAAGCGTAAGGAGAAGCGTAAAGCGCAACGCCAAAGGCAGTGGGAGAAGCGGACAGAAAAAGTGGTGGAGAGGATGCAGCAGCGGCAGGAAAAGCGTCGCAAGAACATTCAGAAGAAGAAGAAGGACAGGATAGAGAAGAAGAAAGCCAGGGCCCGGAAGAAAGGCCGTGTTCTGCCAGAGGACTTGAAAAAAGCTGGCTTAAAGTGAGAGCCCGGCAGCTGGCCCTTGCAGCCTGGGAGCGGAGGCTTGGGCTGCCCGCGGGCGGTCGGTGATGAACTGCTGCACAGCACGCGGCTGTGCTGCCGCACACGTGATACAAACACGCCGGTTGTATGTTTGTTAATTAAATTTCTAACCCAAAGAACCACCGTCCCATCGATTTATTGTCATAACCGTTATTTTCCTGAAGGGAGGGTGTCGGCTGCAGTGATCTCTGCCGATCTGTGCGGTGCTGGACGGGTCCCAGACCCCTCAAGGTGGGGAACTGTCCCCAGCGGGATCGGGAGCCGGGTGGGCGGAGTCCCAAGGGGGCGGGGCGGGTCTGGCCCACGCCCCGCCCCCCCCCCCCGCTGCCATGGTAACGGCGTGCTGCCTGCCTCTCCGCTCGTTGCTATGCGATGGGAGCGCGGATGAGGTGGGAGGGCGGCGGCGGCCGGACGGGCCGTGCTGCCATGGGGACACAGGGTGAGCCACCGAGGTGGCAAAGGGGCTCTTCCCCCATCAGCCCAGCTCCTCCAAGCACTGGTAAGCGTCCCATAGGTATTTGAAATCCTCCCGACGCTTCGCCTGCAGGAATATTAATAACCAGGGAAACGCTGCGGCTGGGATGTAGTTTCTCCCGGTGGTGGGCCTCGTCTAACTGAAATGTTTTCTCTTCCTCGGCCCTTAGCTTGTAACTCACAATTCTTGTGGAAACAGGCGTGGCAGACGGCTGGGCCGGGCCGTGTGCCGCCGGTGGGGACCGTGCGCCTCGTTCCCCGCAGCCAAGTCTACACACAGATCTTTCAGGATGAGGTAAAAACCAAAGAAGCGGGTAAAAGCCAAATGAGTTAATTCTATTGGTCTGTTGTTTGCTGGCTGTTAAAAGTGGTGACCTCAAACCACTTTTGGTGGTTTCAGCCTTTCTGACTTTTGTTTGTTTTAGTAGAAAATAATTGTGTTATCTTCAGCATCTGCTTTCTGATGCAACTGCAGGTGTTTCTGTGCCTTCATTGTGTATTGGGATATATTAACTAAAGGTAGAATCGTTACAACGCAGCAGTAAAAGAGAAATTAACCAGATTCAGACATTTCTCACTCTGCTGCTGATTTTCCTTGTAACCGTAAGCAAGGCACACAATCCAGTTTACTTTTGTTTTCCTCTTTTTTTTTTTTTCCTTATTTTGAACACAGCCTTGAATGAAAATTATTACGCACATGCCAAGTAGTGTTTGTTGTTTTGCCTTTCTTTTCTGCCACCTTTCCTCCACTGTTTTTATCAATTATTTTGTTATTGTTCTCTGTTCAGTAGATTGGAAAGAAGAGTAACCATTTTGGTTATGGTTCTTTTGAAGGTTCGCTTAGTACACTCTTTGGATGAAGCAAGGAACAAGACTAGGATTTCTCTGAAGAGGGAACAGCTCACTTTGGTTACAGATTCAGAAATTTCTACTGATGCCAGGCTACTATCGTGTTACCAGCAGAAGTGGGTTGAAAGAACCCTCTCCGGTGACTCCACGGAAAAGGCACCGTTGTACAGGTAGAGAACAGAAGCATAAAAACCCAATTATATCTTCATGGCTATAGGTATGAGGCTGTAAGGTTTGCATTGGAAGCCAGACACTCCTGAATTCTTGATCACAGCACTGATTTGTAACAAACTGTCTCCTTGCCAGATGTAAATTGAGTATAATGAGCTGCTGCCTGTTGAAGTGCAGATTACCAGGCTAATATTTGCAATGGCAGGCATGTTCTATGGCTTTTCTTTTTTAAAAGGAATCGTATGTCTTTTTTTCCTTCAAAGCAATCTACATATAAGCCCAATCTGATATATATTTCTGAACTACTATGTTAACGGTTTACATGATGATGCAGTAATGATTATATAATGAACAAGAAAATAAATGAGTGCATCCATCGTTTTCACCGCAACTCTCCTGCTGAATAATGACACCCTTATTCTCACTTGTCCCAGGGAAAAACAGTGCCCCAGCTGATGGGAAGAACAGTGGGCAGTTATAGGCTGTTTCCACATTTCTTGCTGGTTCTTACTTACCACTTCATAGGTTTTTATACCTTTTAGAGACAGTATGTGTGTCTTTGTAGTTTACACACATTAAATTTAGCATTTATTGCTTTTATGCCATCACAGCAGACTTGAGGTTGTGATCAGCCTAGGATGGATAAGTACTCAGCCCAACTCATCACCAGTTCTCTGAACCATATTCTTGGAAGTTAGAGTGATGCTTATGTTCACTTAAATATTACATTTTGCAAATTAAATTGAATATTATACCGATTGCAATTCCATACTCTTATGTATTTAGTACAAGTCAAGGTTGTATTTTCTTTCTGTTTCAGGGAAGCTACAACATTTCAAAAGGCTTGGAAAAGTGTAGGTGTAAGTGCAGCAGAGGAAGTCAGAGGCCTACCTGATTTTGTTGGTAAAATTTCTTTCCCTTAATGTCAGATATTTTAATCTGCGTTCTTAGGAGCCACCATAGATGTTATAGTTTGAGCTGAACAAGGTATAAAAACAAGCTCAGAAATTACCTGACACATTCTTGGTGATTTGTAAGTGACTTTGAAGATGAAGAGTCTGCTCATAGAAAAAATGTTTGTAAAACTGTCAGTCACAGTTTGTCTTTAGATGGTAAATTGCAGACATATTGTAAGCAGATCTCATTCTTGGATACTGCCATTTTTTGCATCATACCTGAATTTATTTAATAGCTTCCATGCTTTTATCCTTCTGAGAAATCACAAATTAATAAAATCAAAGGAAATTGTAAAATCCACTTCATTATTCTGCACAAACTACAGAGGTCACAGTGTGGATTTAGCGATTCATTGTGCAGATGTTATGTATCCTGCAGCAACACTTCCAGGCTACATCATCCTCACTTCTTTCTTGGCAGTTCCTGAGGAAACGAGGAGTAATATCTTGGAACGCCTGTCAGAACGCCGGCGAGGCCGTCATGATGAAGCACTAACCTCAATGTATCAGGAGCTTGGCTGCATTGCCAGGGTAAGACTGGATTTTGTAATCCAGATAGAGTGCTGCACTAAGGTCAGGGGCTAATCTTCAAAGGATCAGACTGATTTCTTTCTCTTTTTAGGACGTAGAACCCTTTGTTTTGGAGACTGGAAAACTCCTGCTAACAAAATTGCTGGAATCAGATAGAAAAATTGAACTTCTGTTTAAAAAGATTGAGTCTGACACTGCTCTGGAAGATTTCTCTATTGAAGTAAGGCAGCTCATGCCATTGTCTCATCTTCAGTTATTTGTACCTGGTCTGCGTAACATAGCTTCTTATGTCTTGATGTAGTTTTAAAATACATGCTTGCTTGATTTTTTGGGGTTGGTTGGTTGGTTTGGGCTTTTTTTTGATATTTACTTTTCAGTGAGATTGAGGATAAATTCTTCTTGCAGGGTTTGGAAGAACTGTGGAACATCATCCATCAGGAATCCATGACCAGAAAGAAGTGGATTAGGGAAATGGATGAATCTTTAAAAAGGAGTGAAGAGAGTCGAGCTGATAAAGTGAGCAGTAGTCTTAATAGCTGTTAATTAAGCATAAGATTATTATTTGCTCGTGATGCTGGATGCAGAGCAAACAGTAGCTTGTTTCCACAGGAGCCAAAGAGGTCTGCCAGGGGTTCTGTGGTGTAGGTGATTACTATCTTTTCACCAATAGATCATTCTCTCATTTTATACTCCCCTAATCAGGAGAAGATACTTCTTTTCCAGTTTCAAGGTATTTGTTTCTTCCACAATTACCTGTGCTAAAGGTGCAAGGAATATATGAGCTGCTTGTATTCTTCTACAGGGTTATTTAGATCAAACTGTTATCAAATCTGAAGTTATTTTGTTGGGAAGTTCCTATTCTGCAGCTGCTAATTTTAGTTTGGGTAGGCTGGGTATGAGTAGCAGAGATGCTACAGTTCTGTAGGTTTCAGCCTGACCTGTCAAAGTCATTTGGCATCACATAAACGTTTGCATAATAAATGGATAGTCCATGAGGAAGTCCTCGCTGCTTTGTCCTTGTAGGCAAACAAAAGCTATCTGCTATACCTGTGTCAGTTTGTCCTCTCTTTGTAATGTACACGCAATTAATAGGTCCAGTGGTATCACCAGTAACTGTTCTGTTTGATCAGTCATGAAAAATCCCAGAGATTGTCACGTTTGCTTAAATTTCTTGTACGCTTAAAACAACCATGGACTACAGATATCTGAAAGGAAGTTGGCTTTTAAATTCAGATTGCAGCCTGCCTGCAGAGCACTCAATTATCACAGATAGTAAAGAAAAATCAGTTGAGTAGTAACAAAATGGAATGTTTTAGTTACTGTTTTTATGAAATATTTAAAAATACAGTATTTAAGATATTTAAAATAGGCATTTAAAGATTCACTTTTCTATCTGTCAGCCAATTGAATTTATTTTAATGGAAAAAAAAAAGTTGTATATAATTGCTTATTTCGAAAATTGACATTTTAATTATAGAAAATTGTTGTTGTTGTTGTTTCTCTTATTTTTTTATTGGATAGATAACAGATGTGCTGAGGAAGTATACCATGGTGCTGGAGGAAATTTCCTTCTTCTTGCCAGCTGACGTTCACAGGCTCGTGAATTATGAGGCCATGGTAAATCTTTCATATTGAGTCTGTTTTACCTGCAAGAAAATAGCAATCTCAATATTCCCAGGATGTCTGTCTTCCAACTGAATGGCATTATTTCTACCTATCAATCACTGCAGTGTAGGAGAGTTTTCTGTTTTACACAGTATTTTTTACAAGTCATGTTCTTTTCCCCTTGTTTAACATAGAATGAGCAATTTCTTTTTTTTTTTTTTTTTTTTTTTTTTTTTTTTTCTGCATGTTATATGCTGCTTTTATTCCTGTTTTTATTTTTTTATTACACAGTTGATTAACAGAGCACTGTTGGCTAATCAGAGGACAATTTCCAAGCTGTTCTTTAATCTAATGAAGTCAGAGATGAAAAAGGAATTATTATATCGATTGAAATGGCAAGATAGAGTCAAGGACTGGAAGCTCATTCAAAAGAACTATGTGGTTCAGGGTTTCAGGTCAGAAATTTTACAATTACATTTTGGAGTATTAATAACACATAGTGATTAGTGCTCATTTGTGTTTTCTATTTAATAATTTTTCCATTATGAAACAAAAACGCTAAAAGAACTTAGCATTCTTTTTCTCTGTGATATGTATAGAACATATTTTGTATTTGTACTTTAAACATAACATTTTCCCAATCAGATATTTACTTCAATGTATTTTTCCACCCTACAGAGAATTTATGGCAAATGAAGAAATACAGAATCCCCCAACTGTGAAAGCAGAAATGGAAAATATGATAACGAATCAGATTTTACTTAATGAAAGGAGACTAGAGTTTTTGCAGCACCTTTGGTATGACATAAGAGAGAAATAAAAAATGCATTCTTGGTTTTTGGTGCAGCAGTTACACTAAACAGGGGGTGATTGAGGGTTAGAAATGCAGGAACACTGAAGTAAATCTTACTAACATTTGAAATGTAGTAGAAAGGGGCAGATAAGTAAAAATTGGTGATCTTGTCAAGGCACTATTTCTGTGAGGGAGTTTAATTTGTATAATAAATTAAGAAAGGAGTCGAGATCTAACACTGCTATGTTTGAATGTCCATCATGACAAGATGGTGGGTTTGGTGCAATGTGTTACAGTGGTTACGGTTTTCCTTTTACAATGTGTATAGCAACAGGTCAAATTGTAGTTGATTCCTTGTCACTAAACAGTGGCCTTGAAAAACAGCAGTCATCTTATCTTATTTTTGTTGCTGATATGGCTGTAAGTAAAATAAAGCACAATAGTATGGTTACTCTGATTCATAATTTTATCTTTTAAGAACTGACTGGATTGGATTTGAAGATATCTGACTCTTATTTCTTATTTCAATAGTAATTTGTTGCCTCCAACACACACAAAAGCGGAGATAAATGAATGGTATGAATCTCTGCTGAATTTAAACGATAGTATAGGTAAGTTAAGAAATCATAAAAACAGTCTGCAGTTCAAGCAATTATTTCTTTCTTTTTTGCAGGTAGTAATGAGACATAATGTTGCTTTGAAAGTATGTTTACTATACTCTTCGTTCCGTGTGTTTCCATGTACCTTCTCAGTTGCTTTGTGCTGGCAATATGACCAAAATAAGCTGCCTATAGCATCGTCTCCCTTTTGCCAGCACAAGCATTTTTGCATGGTGAGGTCTAGCAGGAATTGACCTGGTTAGAATTAATCTGGGGAAAATAGAAGGTTAATTTTAAATCAGATCAGTTCTCAACCACACAAAAATACTCATTTTTACCTCTTGGAGAATAAGAGACGAAGTATTTGAGATGCTTCCTCTTTCTGAGTCCTGTAGTCTGCCTTCCCTCTGTGCAGCTGCCTTCTCTTTCTCCAGAGCACATCCTGTCTTAATGTTTGTAGCCTGTATAGTAGCAAAGAAGTTGCTAGTGATTGGAAATAACTCACTGCTTTAAAGCATAATGGTTAAAAGATTTGTATTAAAACATCTTATTTTACTGGTTGATAGTGTCATACAAGTGTGGAGACTCTACTGGGATGTATTTCCTGTGCTGAGACTCAGGACAGGTCCTCTGTCATGTTTCCATTTCACACTGCACTGTGAAATACAGAAATCTACAATGGCCTGTTCTTCCCTATCCTTCAGATACCCACAATGCGCACTGCATGATGAAAATCTGCATCCAGTACGAGATGGTCCAGCAAAAATGTTTGGCGGAACTGCAGTTGTGCAAGGTTAGTATCATACCTTTGTGGATTCTTGGCAGGCTTGTTGGTAACAGTATACAGTGTGGTGTTACAGCAATGCAGGTTTGAGGATACACTAAACATCGCGATAACAAGTGAAATTACTTTTTAACCTCTGTCTTATTCTGTTAGAAAACTTACTGTCAATTTTGCTTCACCGCAGCATGTGGTATTTGTTCTTGAAATGTGTCAAAGCAGTACCAACTGACAGTAATGAAAGTATTGTCGCACACCTAAGTAGAGGACTCAAGGACAGAACTCTCAGCCTTTGTGTTGAATCTGCCTTATTTTGGGAAAAATTCCACCTCTCTGCCTCAGTTTCTCTCTTTGTGTCCAAATAGAGTTGTACTGCTTGCTACCAGCATGTGAGAGCCATTCACAGGAAAAGAAGAAACGCTGAGTTTAGCTATACACTCTAAAAGCCACACGGTATGTTATATCATGTTACGTTCATGTCAATAACTTTCTTTTCATTTAGGATAACCTATTGAATCTGAATGTTTGCACAAAAGAAGAGGCTGAAGAAGTTGTGAATTTTGAGTTACTTCCATTGGTTGAGAAACTACGAAGTCAATTTGAAGAAGAACTGGAACACATGGATGTATGTTTATTCCATCTATTTTTATTACTCTCTGGGAGCACTCTCTTCTTCCTGTGCCTGAAATGCCGTATGCTACTGATGTCGTTTTAGTGTGACTGAACACTTGTCCCACAAATAAAAAAAAGTTCAGTGTGATTCAAGGAGAACAGTTAATAATTTGGTTTATATTTATAATATGTTGTCAGGGATGAATTAGGTATAGCTCATCCTGCCTGGAGGCAGAGGGATAGATTTAAATGATCTCCCAAATTTCTTTCTGCCCTGTCTTTTATGATTCCATACATGGAAATGACTGGGCAGTTGTTCCTAAAAGAATAGATAGCCAGATACTTCAGGGCATGTGCAGAACTTAGTAATTCTATGCTTTGCAGTACCAGAAGAATAAATGGAAGTTTTCATATCTCAGCTTCTAGAACAAAAATCTGCATTCTTATCCAGTTTACTTGGGCTATTTTTTCCTCTCCAGGTAGAAGAGACTGTTGAATACTGATAGCGTACTTCCAGACAGCCTTTTATCATGTCATGTATCCCGTTGCTCAGTTATTGCACCTTCCAGCAAACAGTTTAATAATTACCATTTCACTTAAATGTATTTCTTTAGAGAGACTTTGAGGAGGTGGCCAAACAGAATGAACAGAATTGCAGGGATTTGTACAGCTATTTTCAGGAGGCTATGAATCTCTGGGATGTGCATCAGCTCAATCTGTCCCAGCTTGAAGGTGAACTTCAGAAGAGATTAGATGAATGCAGATGGAAACAGGATAACTTAATACAGGTATAAACATAAAAATAAGGATGTGGTATGATATAAAGAAAGGACCTGTACAAAGCATTTGATACTGTCCCACACAACATCCTTGTCTCTAAACTGTCTTGATGGATGATCTTTAAGGTCCCTTCCAACCCAAACCATTCTATGATTCTATGACTTCCTTAATGCAGAGAGCTCTCTTGAATTCAAAACAGCTGATATAAAATTTAAAGTATAATCTTTGACATTTATACTGGAAACTTTTACAGGGTACTTTAATCCTGTCAGGTACTTTTTTTGCTAATGGCTTGATTCACACTTAATGAGCGTTCAAATATTATTCTTGATATGACAGTTGTGATAAAGATTATATTTTCTGGATTAATCACTGCAATTTTTTATTACTCATAAGGTCCTGTGTGAGTATAGAGTCTTGTTTATATATCAAGTTCTTGTATTATGTATATGCATATTATGTATATGCAACTTGGGGTGGCAACGTCAAAGATGTTAATTATCTGAAAGATCTTAATAATAGACAAGTTGTGGTAAGGTAGCTTCCTTTCTTGGTGTAGCATATATATACATTATTAAATTATTTGACTCCTGCATAGTTATTAAGTGTATTAGTAATTACTAAATAACTTTTACTCGGTTCTTTTTATGTGGTCTTAGACGAAGGAAGCTAATCTGAGTGTAACTTTGGATAAAATGAGAACAGCGTGCTCTAAAGAAAAGCTGAATAAATATTTGAAGAGTGCCCTTTCTTCTTTAGCTGCCATTGGAGCTAAGTACGAATTTTGTAGTGCCAAACTTAACAAGTAAAGCATATTTCAATGTTCGTTGTAGTGTTGTTTATGCTGTGGCATGAAGGAAAAACACCGCTTGCTACTTCATGCAAGAATGTAAAAGAAAATAATTTCCATATTGAACAAGGTTAAGGCAAATAACACCAACGTTTTAGAGGTAGGGCTAAGGATGACCAACGAATACTGATATAATTTAAAAAATATACTAGATCAATATTGTCATGTAGTATACTATGTCATCCATGCCAATGGGATAATTATTTATTCAGAAGGTGAATGTAGTAGTTCAGATTCTTGAATCGCAGGGATCAGAAAGTACATCTGTGCCCTCACCTGAGCTCATGGATTTATCCCTTTCAAAGTTGCAAGGACTGGTTGGTAAAGTTGGTGTTAAATTTCTTGTGATCAAGCATTTGCATCTTTAAAAAAATCACATCAAAACTGGCACATACCACTCTTCTTGCTGAAGATCTTTGCAAAAGGTTTGAGGATTAAATAGCCAGAGAGGAAGCAGTTATATTTTCACGCGCAGGTCTTTTCTGTCTGTTAGACCAGAGGTGTATTAGAAGGGTGGTGTTGACTTGAGAAGCAGATGCACACACCTCATGCTCTAACTGTGTTTAGAGCTGTTGATTCAGCACTCTTTATAGTCACTAGAACAATTTAAAAAGAAAACACGAAGGTAACATACGTTTTTAGGTGAGTGAAAACACAGTGAGAGGTTGTAGAGATGGAATGTAATCTATCTGAACATTTGAACGTGTACATCTGAATTATCTCCATATAGGAGAAAAAGCAAATGTAAATGAAGACAGGTACAAACATTGATTTTTTTATTGAATTGAGACTGAGCTTGAACCATTAGTTTTCATTTCCAAATAAAATGAAAATAAGCCAGAAAAGCTTCAGTCACAGCTGAGCATGGTACAGGACTAAAATGAAAGTCAGTATTTCTTGTAATATTCCTTATGTAAGCATAGATCTTGAATGGTTTCCCATCCAAAATGAAATATTTGAAATACTTCATTGTGAATATTTTTAACTTCTGTGCATTTATGTATTTTTAATGAACTCATCTCTACTAACAAGCCAGGATGTGATTGTATTCAGGCTAAACAGATATATACAATGTTTAGCTTAAGAGTTTTCTGAGGTTGGTCAAAAAGTTAGATTTGGGTTTAAAGCCATTGTAGTCATGTTTCATTTTATTTTTATGTATACTTGAGTGTCTTAAACAGTGACCTTACATTTGACAGGTATAAGACATTCAACCAAGTTTTAATGAAGAAAGTAATGGGTTATCCAGAAGCTGTTTTGCGGGAATTGATTTCTTATAGTCAAACCATCAGCCAGTATTTCCACGTAAAGGAAATCTTCAGACAGGTACAAAGAAAACAAACTTCTGGTTTAAAATGTTACTCATGTATTACTATTTCATTTTTGGAAAAAATGACAATACCTTTAAAATTTAGATTATATAAACTAAAGCATTGATTTGGCCATAGGACTGAAAATCCAAAACCTTTCTCTGTCCCGCATTTTTAATTCTGTCCTTGTTACAAACTGCATTTCAGCAGATTCACTTGCCTTTTAAACAGAAAACTGCAAGGTAACAAAATTGTATCAATCAGTTTGAGTGTTGTAGCTCCTTTAGAAGATAAATGATCCATTCAAGACTATATCTTATTGAAATACAAATATTTTGAGAAAGAATATGAATTTCTTATAAGCAAGTGTCCTGGTTTCGCCAGAGATTAAGTTAATTTTCCTCTCAGTAGCTGATATGTTTTGGATTTTATATATGAAGAATGTTGATAAACACACTGGTGTTAGGAGTTGTTGCTAGTGAGACAGAGGACACTGTCCAGCTTTCCAGGTCTTGCTAAGGTGTAGGTGCCAGAAGCTGGGAGGAATATAGACAGAATAACTGACCCAAACTGGCCAAAGAGAGTATTCCATGCCATAAACGTCATGCTCAGTATGTAAGTGGAGGATGTCCTGGGAGGAGGCATCTCTTGCTCTCTCCCTCTCGCTCCTTTGCCTGCTGCTCGGTTTCGTTTCTGTGATCGCTGCTCAGGACAGGCTGTACCAGTCACTGGGACATGGGGTGGTGAGAAATTGTGCATTGTTCATTTTGTATATATTAATATCCTTATATTCTGTTATTGTAGTTTTCCTTTGCTATTCTAGTAAACCGTCTTCATCTCAACCCATGAGTTTTCCTTTCTTCCCACTTCTCTCCCCCATCCTGCTGGGGATGGGGAGGGTGAGTGAGAAACTGTGTGGTGACTTGGGCTAAACCAGAACTGCAAGCAAATCCTTATTTTTAAATTGTGTGTGTTTCTTTGTTGTTTTGCTTTTAGAACTTGCAAGGAAAGATAGAGTTCACATTTCAAGATCAAAGTGCTACCTCAATGGTGCAAACAGGTATTTTTGCTTGCTTGTTTTTTCAATCTGTATTTCTTTGGATTGTGACCAGTAAAACTCTGCTTTAACTGTGCAGAATTAGTTAAGGCTTCAGAAGCTAAACGTCTGGTGCAGCAGCAGGCCGAGAGCATTGTGCAAGAAAATGAAGGGGCACAAAAGACAGATGGTTGTCAAGGAGAAACTGAAGGAACAAGTACGGTTGAGAATGAGCAGATCTTTGTGCAGGAAACTGAAGGATCAGAGGAAAAAGAAGATGGGGAGAGTATTCCTCGTGAAAGTGAAGAATCTGGGCATGCAGAAGAGGGGGTCAGCTTTACACAGGTAAGTGAACAAGAGAATAAATTTGAAGGTGAAAGAAGTCTTGCACAAAATAATGATGAATAGGAAATCTTTTTTTCTGAGGTAAGTCTCTAAATTTCTTAGATTTAGTTTGTACACAGAGCACGCAAGAGTCTCTATTGTTTTCATTTTTCTGGACTATCGGGGCTTTAGATCCTTTTCATGGGTAAATGGAGAGGGTAAAACAGTTTACAACCACTCCTTATGCGCTGATTTTTACCCGTGTAAAAACCTTTTGCACATAATGTTTTTTGAAATATCTTTCTTTCTTTCATCATGGTATTCTTAAGTCATGATGGATGATTTAAGCTGTATTTGTATCTAAGTATTAGTTTTTTCAGGTCTTTAGTTACATGAATTTATTATCACAAGAAAAACCTTTTTAAGCATTGATGACTCTGCCTACTGAGACTTGCAAGCATATTCTCTGTCCAAATGGAGGACGAGAACGTTATTCTTAATATCCTTAGGATTCTTACGTTTCCTAGTGCACAGTTGATTATATGCTTACACCTTTAAAGGTAACAGATTATGATTTCGTGTTGTTTCCTAGGCTAAGTTCAGCAGCAGCGAGGTGGAAAGCTCTAACGTTGCCTTTGAGACCTTTTCCACTTCTAGTGGAAACTCTTACACAGTTATTGGAGTTAAAGAGGCAAGAAGGACTGGCATCCCAGACATTTATTTTACAAACTATGAACAAAAAGAATCACTTCCTATGTACCTGAAATATGTACTTCTTGAAGAAACCATGTTTGTACAGCTGAAGAAACGGTTAGTAGAGAACAGTTTATGTTCTTTCTTTCCCTTTAGATAATAAACAAATTTCAGCTGTTTAGAAGAAACATTAGACTAAAGATGCAAAAATTATCTAATTATTTTGATGTTATTCTTTTTTTTTAATTATAAGAGAAAATATTTATATTGCTTTTCATCCATGGCTCTCAAAGTACCACACAAGCATTTACCTCTTAAAAAACATTTATTATTTAAAGACAATTATTTAGTGAGAAAATGTTACAGAAAGGCAAGTAATTTGCCCCAATTCCCTGCAGAGCCACGAAGGTGAAGGGCCTGGTACTTAGTAATACACAGCCTGTTCAAAAACTGTACCAGTATTGTGTAAATGGTAGTGAAACCATATCTTCCTGTAGTCAGAAGTTAAATTCTTAGAAGTCATATATTTAATAAATTATTTTTTTATTACTTACTGTTCTCACTCTGATATTTCTTTTTTAATCATAGGATTCGCCTCGGCTTTTTTGAACACTTGGAGAAATGGTTTGCAGAGTCCTTATCCAACTCCAGTGTCGCTGTAGCTGACAAGAAAGAGGAGCTGAATTCAGAACTGCAGCTGCATCTTCATTCACATCAACAAAAGCAGAAGAATATAGAGAGAAATATCTACAAAGTTAGAGCTGGTACTGACTTTTTTTTTTTTTTAAACTGAGTATTACATGTCTTCATTTAGAGATGAATTTAAGTGGACCAAAATCTGTTTCAGCATCAGTTGACTCAATAGTAGGGGACAATAGGAAATAGTAGAACATCTACTAGTTCCTAGTATAGCATGTTACTCATATTTTAAAAAAGATGTTTCCTTTCTGTAGCCCATACTGGTTTGTGCTATGTTATGTTTGGAAAATACCCAGCAGTGCTTTGATCAATTACTCGATTGTAAAAGTTGTGGAACATTCAGTTTCTATTGTCAATATCTGTGAATCTTCATTCTCCTTGAAATTATTTAATAAGAGTTTGCAATGTACAAAAAAAATAATTTTTCAAGTGTTGCAGAAAAAGAATTAGCAAGTGTTGGGAGAGACAAGATGCCAGGGCTTGGCTTCTGAATACAGGAGGAGGATTTAGCCATATGAAACACCGCTCAGCAGCTACAGATTGACCATTAATCAGAGCTTTTTTTTTTTATATGAAAAGTGTCAGATTTTGCTTGTGGAAAAAAATTATTTAAGACAGGCTTGTTGGTCTTTAAGATACAAACTGAAAAAGTCTCTTGTGGGAGAATAGGAAAATAATTTTTCAATCCCACTTTTTCCTGCAAAGAGGACAGGTGCCTTTTCTGGCGGTTTTCTTGAGGTTGATTGGCTGGCTCTTGATTTATCCAGCTGTCATTCCAGAAGGGAGACCGAAAATTATTTTATCCCCCTCACCTCCCAAAAATAAGGAAAAGTGTATTTTCCATTAAAAAAAAAAATAATCCTTTACCTTTACTTTTGTTAGGAGACAGCAGAGAGCTAATGGAGATGTTAGCATGTTAGCAGTGACCAAAACTGAAGGAAAAAGAGGGCTTAGGGCAAACGGAAGACACTTGTGATTCGAAGGGATTAAGAGCTCCCAGAAACACAGCACAAAAGTAGAAGAAACAGAATCACATGTATTTTATCTGTATGTTTTGGCCACTCTGAGATCTGGATTGGTTTATTTTACCGCTGCTTCTGATTATAGGTTGGCTGGTGGTTGTGATAGTCCACAGTAAACAGGGAATAATGACCATGTTGTAAAACTTATTTCTTATCAGCGGAACTGTTGCTTCACAAAAAGCATCTAGACACCCACTGTGCAGAGGTGGAGGAAGCTCTGAAAAAAGAGAAAGCTGAATTTCTCAAATTTCGTGATCGGCAAAATGACATTATCAAAAACTTACATTTGCCAATCCATGACATGGAATCTGTCCTCCTCAGTGCTCCTATGAATGAGAAGTAAGTGTGCCACAGGTGTTGCTGACTCTGAATTTCCATAGTTAAATACTCCTGATTGCTGTCTGAGATGTTTGTGGTTTGCATTTTGAATCTATTTTATATGTCATTGCTGTTCAATCAAGACTACTTCATGAAGCTTTAAAGAAAATAAAAATTCTTTAGATTTTGTTATCTCTCCATGGAGAAATTAAAATCAGTCCTGAATGGATGACAGTTTTCATATATTTTCAAAGTGCTGGCACTCTTAAAGTAGAAAAGATTTGGGTTTCATGCAGTTTACTGAACCTGCGCAGTAATAGCAATCGACTAATTGGTTTTGAAGGATACTCTTCAGTAGCATCAACTGCTGGCTCATATCTTCGGAGTGTTCATCAAAACAATCATAGTTCAGTGATTTGCTTTCAGAATGCTAAAACACTCCTGAGTTCTCAGACTCAGTTCGTGTCTTTACAGCTAGCAGTCTCTGAACCATAATATGAGCTCCTCTTTCTACATGTTTTCCTGATCTTTTATTATTTGCCATTAGGTTAGTTTCTTTCAACAACAATCTGCACTCAGAGCTACAGAATCTTCTGGAAGAGATCAAAATTCCCATGACGAGTTACCAGCAATATCTGGAGGAAGCTTTAGGAAAATTAAGGGATTCAAATGTGGATTTTCTCAATGCTTGCAAGTATGCAGATTTCACTGGAGTGTTGTTTATAAAGTTACCTATTTCTGGGCATCAGTGTTTGTTGCATAGGCAGAACAGTAAAACTGAAGATTATTTTGTTGTTCATCTAGTTTCCTATTTAAAAAAAAAAAATTAATTGTTAAGTGACAGTTATTATACTGTTTTCATCACATTTCTGTTGATATATATGTTTTAGGGCTGCTTAGCTAAAATAGTCTTTGAGAAAAGGAAAACTCATAGCCAACTGCTTTTACTCTGCTGGTTGCTTTCAGACCATTTTTGGAGGGAGGTAACTTTTCTCCTGAGGAGGTAAAGTCTTCCAGGAAGCGTCTTCAGGAAGAACGTAAGCATATTGACTCTTTTGAAAAATCAATCAAGAAAGATATGAAGAAACTGAAATCAAGCTGCTTGAAGAAGGTGTGCAGAGTTTCATTTTTTTCAAATTATGTATTTTATCAGCATATTTGATGTGATTTATAATCAGCTTGCTCCCAGATTGGGACTGTAAGACTGTTCTGTGTGATAATTACACAATGGAAAAAAAAAAACGTAGAAAAGGTGAGTTCTGTTATTTAAGTTTTTTAAAGTGAAAATTAATTAGTTCTGTCTCTTGCTTCTGCCATTCTTAAAGGCTACTGAAATTATCAATCGGCCTGAAACAAAGTTCTCTTATCTCTTCATGAGTCGAGTCTTTATGGAGAAGATCCAGCGACTTTTGAAAGATCTACAACTGCAAATCAAATCAGAGGTACAAACAGAAATATCAGAACTTTGTTTAAATTATAATAATTTCTTTCTTATTCCATTGAAGAGATTTTTGGCTGAATTCAGGGTCGACAATCATTAAGTGACTTTTTATATTCATTCAAAACCTATTTTCTGTCATTATCAACCTAAAACTACGTTTTCACTACTGCTGCAGCTGTGCTGAGACAGTATGGTCTTGCAGCACATTGAGTATGTACATCTGAATAGACCAGCATTTTTGTGTCATGCAGTAAAGTGTTGCTTTTGTGAATTATAGTTTTCTGCTTCTCCTCTGAGTACCAGTGATTTGTGTTTTTACCAGCAAGTTTATTGGTTTAAGAGTGGAGCCTCTGCAAATCCCTTGGATGGGAGTTCACCAGTGAACTTCACCAGAAATCTCCTTCTGCTTTAGGTAGCAAATTCCAATTTGCAGGCAGCGACTTTAAACTCTTATCTGGAGAAGCTCCATCAGAAGATAGATGCGTGTGCTCATCCTACTGCAGATAAAGAAGTAAGTTCTCGTCAGCATGAAATGCTATTTAATTTGACCTGGTATTCATTTGACTCACCGTGCATGTTTGTATAATGTATAAACTAATATTTTTGAGGCAGACATATTTATACACATTTGGGGAAGGTGGGCTGAAAGAGTACTTTACCACAGAATTTTTGCTTGGGAAGATCCTGTACCCGTTCTCCTGTTTGTAAAACAAAAACCTAAGCCTCTCTACAATCTCATTGCTTCCATGTATGTGTAAATAAAATGGTGACAGAACAGAGTCGAATGATCTTGTATGCAAGAGTCAGCGTCTTTGAAAAGTCTGATATAGCTAATTTGGTACCTACTATCTGTATTATCATATCTTTCAGGCTCTGACTTCAGAAGAGTTGTATGATTTTGCCAAAGTAGCGTTGGAAGAACTGAAAAAGAGGAACCGGTATCTTGACTGCTTGCTAGTAAAAGCAATGAGCCAGCATGATAATGTAAGATAGTGTTTAAGCTCTCCATGTTTTATTTAATGTTGAGTAAATTTTTATGTGTATACATTTTAAAGGTTTTTCAGAATCTATACTTTGAGTTTTCAAATGAAGAGAGATGATGCATTAAGCCAGGCTGTCCAAGACATTGTAACATTGGGTCAGCTTTTTTAAGACACTGAGTAAATCAGTCACCACTGAGTTTACCAAATGTTAAAGACATGCAGCGTCACAAGGACTTGCTCAGTCCTTTACAAAAGTTTTTTTTCAAGGTGTGGCACTATTCATAGATACATATTTCATGGGTTTCTTTATATAACAATTTAAAAAAAAATCAAATATGTCCTGAAACTTTTTTTTATCAAGTGGTGTGGTTTTTTTTCCCTTCCTTGTCTGGAAAGTCTGTCTTTATTTTGTAGTTAACAGTGGATCATTGTTTTAAGGGTATATACTTAAATACTGCTCATGATCATCATGAGAATCTACTCTTAGCTGCTTTTAAGTGTCACAGAACTGTATAGCTGTAACAACATTACTAGAATTACAAAAAAAACCCCTTTCTTTCAGCCTGTGAAGTGAAATAGTGTATGTTTGGAAGATCTGCTTCAGTAATCAGTAACAAACGTAATGCTTTCACTAATTGCCTGCGAGAGGGCAATCAACAGGGTTCCATTTTAATTCCCATTTCAGGAGGACTTTACCCCTCTTGCAACAGATGTTATGTTACAAGGTCCGATTGCTGTTGCCATTCGAAGAGAGTGTCTCAGAGATCAGAACAAAGTGATGGTGATGGGCTTGGATCCTGAGAAATTTCCTTTGTTAAATCCAAGCAGTATGGGAAAGTCTGCACTTGATGACTTATCAATAAGTTATATAAAAAATTTACTTGAGTAAGTACTTGTTTGCCTAAAGGTATTTTTCTGTCACTGTCTTTATTTATATATTTTCTTTGCTATGTATACCTCTTCTCTTCATGAGGCTCATGATAACAGTACAGGGAGCTTCACTACAGTACTTTTTGAATCTATGTTCAGAAGCATATTAAGGTTTTTCTGAATTCCTATTTTATAGTTTACCTTTGTATATACAGAACTATTGAATATATTGTTCATGAGTAATATTACTACATGCTTTCTGATCAGTCTAGCTTTAAAAATGAGTGTAGTTGAGACTGCTTTCTTTTTAAGAGCAAGATTGATAATAGCTAAAAATACCCTGTTGTGAGGAATAAGTGACGTCTAGTTTATAGCACTATGATAAACTTCAGGTATTAATTTTTTGTATTCTAGAGCCTTTATTTTAGTTAAAAGATGATTACATGCTATATAGTTAAATGAACATACAGTGTGAAATGAACAGTATAAGTGTGTGATTTGCAAATAAATATTTTAATGCAGTTTTGCTTGTTGAAATTCTGAAATTCAAGTTAAACAATTAGGTACTGCCATGAAAGTACTTATATTTACATTGTCAGTTTTAAGTGTAATCCTATCTGTTAAACATTGTCTCTGAAATTTAACTGCACTTAGCATATGGTAGGAATAGAGATCTTTAAAATAGCAGGGTATTCAATAGTCAATTAGCTCTTTTTTTTGTTTCAGAATTCAGCCACCTGAAAAATCTTCAAACCTAATTCAGGAGAGAAATGATGGTTTGCATTCATTAGGATCAGGTGTGCCACCACTTCTTTTAATATATTACATTCATCTAAACTGGCATTCCTAGCATATCACTGGGCAGGTCTAGCATGTTCCAGACCAGTGGCTTACATGCCACTGAGAGTTACATGCTCTGAGAGAATTCAGCATCCTAACTTTTTTCTTGGTTATCTCTACTTTGCCATAATAAGATGATTTTGGGCTCTTAACCAATGAAAGCTGCAGAATTAGATAATAATTTAATCAAGAGCACCCATATTTGTGACAGCAAAAGGGAAAAGGGATGGAGAACAGAATTGGAAGTCATGAAAATACGTAGGGGATCAGGGATTGTCATTGTACAGTGTATTATCATTCACTCAAGGTGAGTGCAGAGGTGACCCAAACTGCTCCCTGCCTAGTGTTCCCATTTCCTCATCTCTCTTCCCTAGAGCTTGACTCCTCCAGCCACTTCCAAAGATATCCTCTCTCTCTTCCCCATTCCTAAGTCCCCATCACAGCCAAGACTATTAATGTAGCCCATTCATTCTCCTACTTATTCCCTGCCTTAATGTTGTTTTAAATCTGCTCCCATCTACTACATCCTTTCTGTGAGATTCCTGTTAGTCTTCCCCAGTGCACAACCTTTATTGCTGTTGCCCCTGCTGGGTTACTTCAGTTCTGTCTGCCAGAAATCATTGTTCCTACAGTTGCCCCCTTAATGTTGTAAAGAAACATTATAGAAATCGGAACACCAACTATATAACCATATAAAATACTTCAGTTGGCATTTATACAATATTCTTCATTTTTCCTTGTTAAATATAAAGCAATTCTTTCAAAATCAAAGAAGACTTCTGGCTTAAATAGATCTGGTGAAAGTCCTCAGAAGTCTGCTACTGACAGCTATGCAGCCCAGACCACTAACAAGTCATCTTTTAACAAAAAGATGCCAACAAGAAGGTAGGACCCTTGAAAGGAGACATTCCACTTATAATATTCCTAAACAGATGTTTACCTAAACTTTGTCCATTGCCTGTTCTTTGACAAATTCTTAATGCTTATTTGTATTAGCCTTCTTTCCATCTCTGTTTGCCATTTGGGATCCCTTCCCTGATTGTGTTTTATAGATGAAATGAGCTACTGTAATAGTGAAAACAACAGAAGAGTTTTGAAGAGCCTTTGAGGAGAGAATCCTGAGAATTTTTTTCCATCAAAACATTGTTTTCATATAATATTAATTTTATAGTTACATTTTTCCCATTTTATCTTCATTTTCACATCCATCATATGACTTACTAGCTTAAATAATCAGTCAGGAAAGGAATATACTTGTGAATAGTTTCAAATTAATGTTTTGCCTCCGTAGGACAAACAAAGTCTCCAGATCAGTTCTCAGTGACAAGAAATTCCAGATATTTGGAGAGAAGCCTCCAGAATCTGAGTAAGTCATGTGCATTTGCAGAAATAGAAGTGAATCTGCAAAAAAACCCTACCTATGTATCTATTGACCTATCTATTTATTTATTTGTATTTGCAAACTATAGATTTCACCATTCACTTTTGAGGTATTTAATCTTGATATTTATCGGTCAAAGTGGTTACAGAACAGTTCCTTTTTGCAGCATAATAATAGTGAATGGAAAAATCATCCATTTTATTCTATTTAATGTCTCAAATTGAATGAGTGGCCTCATTGGAGTCCATTTTGTATATTTACAAAATATAAAATTTATATTGAAAAATATAAAATAGCCTGTCTTTCAGTTACTTTCACCTCTAGAAAGATCAATAAATTTTATACTTTCATTCTTGTGCTTAATATTTCATTTATAGGAAAACTTAAAATTAATGCCTAAGATGTTTAAGTGCTTGGGAATTTTGTTCCACATTATGTTTCAAAATACTTTCAGTAAACACTAGACCCACCTCCAAATATTTTTGGTTTATCTAAAATGCACAGTAAGCTCTTAAGGTAAGTTTTCAGTACAGGAAGTTGGCAAAGATTGTTTTTGCTTTTTTTTGGTCTAGTGATGTGGAGGTGTTCTCCAGTAAGTATTTACAGTATCTCAGAGTCCTTGCTGCTTCTGAAGGGAATCTGTTCTAATGGGAGTGGAAGTTTTTAAACATTCTGAATATTTATTTGCATATGCTCTGAAAAATGTATTAAAATAAACCTGAACAAAATATTTGAAAAACAGTAACTATTGCTAGTGGGATAGTTTTACAGTCTGATTGTCTTTTTAATTTTTTAAAATTTCGTTTGTTTTCAGTACTTTTAAGGGGATTATTATGAATATTCTCTGGACAGGTAATAACAACTTGCTCTATCTTGCTAAGGTAAGAAAACCCAGTGTTCTCCGTCACTTTTACTTTCATAGGTCTGTTCCTGTATCAGCCAAATAATTTGGTTCTTCACAATGTTTGGATGGCCATCCAAAAACTTGGCTTTCTTCACCAGTGGATTTCGTTTTTAAATAGTATTTGACCCAGCATACTTTTAATCACAGGTTTCTTGAAAATATAAACTAAGCATTTCCAAATCAGAGGAAGAAACCTATAATAACAGGGTGCTTGGTAGCCTTATGTATCTCTACTGCTGTTACGTGCCTAGATGTGACTCGTTTGAATGTGTTATCAACAACTTTTTTGTTTTATCTTTACCTACTGAAGGAGTTCTACCAAAAAAATAAGCCTCAAACCACAATGCCTGAAGATCTGCCAGAGACATTTGAAGACTGTGCAGAATTGTTCGGACAGAAACTATTGTCATACCAGAGCCAGACAGATAATTACTACAACTCCTGCCTTATAGGTAAATTTGTGCAGTGAAGACTTTTAATTTCTTGTGTATCTAATTTTTCAGTTGTGTAAACTGAAAATTACAGTGATTGAGAATTATGTAGCTTTCCTAATCTATCACACTCAGTGGAAGAACTCTGGTTGATTTTACTGAAAATTGGTCCAATATTCTTTATATATATAATCAGCTACAAAAAGTGTGGCAGAAGGGCCCTTGGCTAAACGGAAAGACCTGTACCACGTCACATCTTTTAGCAAGTGTATGTTTCTCAAAGCATTAGACCTAGAAAAAGGAATGGCAGGGACAGAATCTCTGTGAGAGAAAATTCCAGGTTGTTTGACCGTTGCAATGTACATTCAACTTGTCTGAGTGTTGTGGGTTTTTCTGGTTTGTGGTTTTTTGTTTTTGGTTTTTTTTTCCTTGCAATGAATACTTCTGTGTCACATAAACACCCTGTGTTTTCCAAAAAGAATTTCAGAAGCAATTGAAGTTGTTTGAGAAGGAGTTCCCTTATGTTTCCCAGTTGGCAGTTGAAGGTCTTTTAAAAGAACACGAGCAGAAGCTCAGCTATTCCACTGGTCAGATTTGGCAGCGCTTCAAGAAACAGCTGGAAGACTGGGAGAATGTGAAGGTATGTATCATGGGCGTACTGGAATGCTTCCAGTGTAAGCAATGCGAAATGCATCAGAACTATAAAATTTTCTTTTCATTAATCTCAGTGTTTGCTTAATCACTCACTGCTGAGCTAGCCATAGATTTTGTTTGTGTTTGCCATTAGTCTGTGTAGTACTACTGGAAGCTTTGTATTTCTAGCAACTCAGTCTCTTCTCTGCACTGGGCTGCTTCTTTATAATCTTGTACAGCTCTGCCTGTCATCTTGTAAACTCAGAGACTGTAAACTCTTCTAAGGGCTGTGACATTGTGGTATGGCTATACAGCTCATACTCTATGGATGCACTTGTTTGTAGGTACTATGACTATCCAGCAGATAGGCCATTTAGTATATACTGCACTGCAAGGTTTATCTCTAGACCACCAAGGAATACACTAAATTTTGTCTTTATGAATACTTTTATATAAAAATGCATGGGTTTTACTACTTTCCTATTGGGACTCAATTGCACATTCTTTACTGAAGTCATTTCTTCCATGTCCTTTACTGAAGTCCATTTCTTCTTTATTAAAGGCTGTGCACAAGAACCAATTACATCCCTCCCTGGGACACCCAGACAACTTACTTCAGCTGGATGCTTTGTGCCAAGAGGAAATAAAAAGGCAAAAAGACCAAGCTGATGGTATTCGTCTCAACATACAGATGCTGCAGGTAATTGTGAAGCCATTGCTTAATACCAACTTAGATGTTGCATTTGGAAAGGAGAGCACATCTTGGATACATTTTGCCTCCCCGTCGAAAGTAAACTGGAAAATGTTTTCAGTTTTAGGCAATCCTGTTCATGTGTCTTCTAAGTTAAGTATTATGAGCATTAGATCAATTTATCCATAAATGCATATGCACATGTAGACATGAACAGATTTATTGTGGAACTAACGGATCTTTTGTATCATTCATAGAACATACTGAGGAAGAGATTACAGATCTTAATGGTAGAATTATTGGATATAAGTCTAAATTGGGAGCAACAGTGACATCCTCTGGTTAGTTATATTACTTGCAGAAAACAGATGCCTAGCAGAGTTTCTTCTGTGTGCGTTTCATTAATGTCATTCACATGTCAAAATAATTGTCACTTTTCTACACAAGATGAGAATTGGAATAAGAAGAATTTTACAGAAGAGATTCAGGAACCAAAACACTTTTCTTGCTCCATCCTCTAGTGTTATTGAAGGTCAATTCCTCAGCATTAAAGCTCTTTGTTTACTTCTCTCAGACCACCTACTGAGAAGAATTCTATACTATTTGCAGAGTATATATATAATTAATTACAAAGTAATATCTCCTTCTCCTCTTAGCTGTGCGTACATACATGGAAACACACATGCTCTCTTTTAGAATAATACCTGGCCAAAGCACTTCCACCCAAAGTATCCAAATTCCAAAATGGCCTTTGCTTTGGCAGAAGGATGCATTTACAGGTAGCTGTTTTTATCAGGTTTAGATGTATAACCCAAATATTTAACTACTGGGGAACTATACACAGAACTCCATAGCTTTTTGTACTTTACCTTAGGTAACCAGGTAGTGTTGAGAATACTGCACAGAGGCACTTTTAGACCCTTTTATATGCAACTTAGAGCATCTGCAGCTGTTGCAAAATGTCAAGCTTGGATACTTGTGTAGTTCTTTTGGAGATAAAAGAGAGGATATCAAATTATCCAAGGAATTCCTCTCATTTGTCTCCAATGTCCCAACAGGACTGTGCTGCTGAGTGTGCTCAGAACTTTGTTTCTGCACTAGCTGCCCTCACTGAAAAGCTGCTTCTGGAATTAGATGAAAGTGTCACTATTGATGATGTACAAGTAGCAAGTAAGTAAAGAGAAGACTGCTTGTTCAGGCCTCTGCTTCCTTCTCAAAGATTACTTTCCCTAGGAAGAGGAGACTTTTGTGTGCTGTAGTACTTTAAATGGCAAGATTTGCATGATCAACCATGCCAAGCTATTTCTTGAAAGTGAAGAGCACCTAGCTGCATATTGCTGCTGAGTCTATCTTCTGTTATCTCCCAGAAACTGAAACACCGACAGGGAAGACATCCACTTTAATCCACCCTAAACAAGCTGAACTTCCTCTAGAAATCTGTGAAGAGAAACAGTTAGTGGAACGTGGGAGTAGGTAATATTTGAAGATACTGAACAGTGTTCTTTGTAATTTCTCTTCTCTAAACTGATATCAGACACTGTCCTGAGTATTTTGCTGCACTTGTTGAAACTGCTGAATACTATGCTCATCATAGTAACGTCATAGTAACGTCATTTAACCGGTTATGAGGCAATTTTGGTGGGTCATAGTTTTAAAGAATAGCAGGGGATCCGAATGAATAAAAAGGAATTACATATTGTATTACAAAGACATACAATTTCAATTTTATTGCTATTGCACTTTGCTAGCCACTATTTATCAATTCAGCACTTTCAAATCTATGAATATACTGTGTATTTTCACTGAGAAGATATGAATTCTATTTACTGTGCAGAGACTCTGAAATTTTAAAAGAAAAGGTAGTTGTACTAAATAAGGTAGTTTTTAAGGTAATCTCTTTTTGGAGATTAAAACAAACATTTAATCTTTTGCACTTTAAGTACAAGTAACATGAATTAGTATAAGCTGCTCTCTTTTCTAACTTTCTGTCTGATGTGGCTTGTTTCTTTATTTGGTTTGGTTTTTTTTTTCAAAGGACTTGGCCAGGGATACCCATGACTACTCTTACAGATGATCCAGACTATATTCTTTGCAGAGAAACTGCGTCAGTTACAACAGCTAAGACTACACTGGGCCATGTAGCAGCAGTAGAAGCAAGAGATGCTGCGTACAAGGTTGGTCTGTGGGAAAGGACTGTGAGTGGGGCTGCTGCTGTTGTGGATTTGTTTTTTTTTAAGAATAAAATTATAGCTATGTATTAGTTTTTAAAATACACAGTGTTTTCAGACCTTAAAGCCATATTCACCATGTGTAGAAATCATGTATGTCTCTGATGTTGTCAAAAGCAGAGAGAGTTGGTTTCTCAGGGAGCCCTCTCAGCTACATGACAATGGGGAATTGTTTCAGCAGAGCATGGATGCTGTCAGAAACAGGACACTTCATGCATTTCAGCAGCATCACAATTCAGAAAGTAGCTGCTGCCCAAGTGCCATTTCAGTATGGCTTGTTTTCCCTCACCTTTCTTTCTAAAGCCTACAGCTCTAGACTTAGATCACAAAGGCTGATTTTTCCATAAAAGGTGAAGGGCTGTAAGAATCCTACATCCTATCTTACATCCTGAACCATCACAGAGCATTGTTTCCACTGTAAAAATGATGACTCCTTCTTCACTAAGTCTGCTAGAAGAATGAACACATTCCAGACGATTCTGACACTCTCACTTGCAGTGATAATAACTTGTGAAACAATAGTGTTCAGAATTAGGAGAATATTCTTACATTAAATCATTTGGAAATAAATGGTCAGTGTTTATGCTTCTGTCCTGGAAGTAAACATACTTCCAGTGAACTGAATTAATTTTAAAATATATACGTATATGTATATATATATATATATTTTTTTTTTTTTTTTTAATAGGGAAATGTAAAATACACTGTCAACAATGGCAAATGCCATAAAACACTCATGAAAATTTATAGTTTTTATGTATCTAGTTATGATACTTAGGTTACAGTTCAGTTTTGAAGTGGATGTAGTTTGTCAGCAGGGTGTGATACAGTAAATGCATGCCACAAAAATATTTTCCTAAATGAATGTTGCATTAAAAATACAGTGTTGTATATTTTGGAGCATACTCTTTAATAAATGTGCCTTGAGGTTTTCATGGTAGTCTACAAATTTCTGTGTAGGTAAAATACCTTTTTAGCAGCTTTGTAATAGTTCAGTGCATGCTTATGACTTAGGAAGCTCTAGCAAGAGCCAGAGTGCACTCTGTGTTTGAGATGCATGCTTTCCTCTCTCTTCTCTAGAGAAAGCAGCTCAGGAGCTAATAGAAGTGAGATTAAGATCTTGCATTTTTAGTAAAATTAAATATTGCTGATAATTTCATTTCAGAAGTCTTTAAAAGGAACGCAGAAAGGAGGCAGTGAATAATTCACTGTTCATATAGTACTGTTGTCAAAGGCTGAAAATAAGTGGCCTGTGTGCAATCTTGACACAGTGGATCAGGACCTGGATTTAGGCAAAGTAAAATTACATTTCATCACTACCAATTTTGTCCTTTGTTGTTGTTCTTTATACAGAAATACAAAGGTAAACTTGAGCAGGAGTTTGCCCAGATCAAGGAAGAAAGTACAGCTCAGCTGCTGACAATTCGGCATTGGGAAGACTGGTGGAAACAATCCATCCAGAAGATTAAGCAACTCTATACATGAGATGAGTCAGTCTTGCTGGCGTCCTTCTGATCAGTCTTGGTGTAAACTAACAAGTTTGTACTAATGTCGGTGATGTTTCAGATGTAGTCCAACAGAATCTTCTTTTTTAAAATTTCTGTAGCACTGAACAACTGCAACGATGAAAGGAGCTATTTTTTTGCCTCTTGAAATAAAAAATCTGACGAATGTGCTGCAAATGAAATGTAGACTCTGTGCAATACTTCCTAGTTGGATCTCAGCCAGAGTAAAGTTAACTCATCATGGTGCTAGCTGCAATATGAGAATCTGAGAAGCTAGAAGCTCAAGCAGTGGATTTGTACTGAAGTTCATGTTCAAGGCTTTGGCATGATTGAATATGTCTGAGTCATATGAATGTGAATATGTCTGAGTTTATAATAGTCAAAGGCAGCCTGTTTAATAACTGAGTCCAGCAAGGTAACTCTTTCTTCAGCACAGATGAAGCCCTTCCCACAGATATCCTCTCTTTCGTCACATTCTGAATGACACTACTCACAGCTCGCTACTTCAGTTTTAGAAATCTGAAATACAGGTTTAGAAATCTGAAATAGTTGATCTGCAAATACTATTTTCCACAGAACGATCTACAAGTGAGGTATTTATCTGCAATCCAGAATGCTTTCCAAAGCAGGACTTGAAGATAAAGTACTGCTTTGTTCTGGAAGGTCATGCAAGTTCATTTTGGAGTAATACAGCTACTTTCAACCATATAGCTTTTAAAAAACTCTGAACAAATTTGAGAAACCTGAGTAACTATTAAAAATGCTTTAGCCATTTTTTTGTTTGTTGGGAGATTCTGTCATTAATTGCAACCACATCTGTTTCATTTTTCTTTGCGTTCAGTGTGAAGCCTAGAGTTGTAAATCAGTTGAGGATAAATACAGTAAATGTCAATGAGATAATTTTAGATGCAAGGAGATGTTCTGAACTCATCTGTCTCCAGGGTTCTTGCAGATTTGTTACAGATAAATTGAAGCAAAGGGGGAATGCATCAGCTGTCCTCCTAATGATGCAATATTTCAAAATATGTGTATTATGTTTCCTGAGGGATTAGATGTTTACTCTGTAAAGAAACATGTTTTAGAAAAACAGAGAGCCTGAAAATGGAGTATACATCCATAAAGTCAAGTAGGAAGATTTATATGTCATAGACCTGGCTAGGAGAGGTTCCGTAGAGAAGATGTGTGGACTACATTTGGCCACAGGCTGAATGTCATCACCAACGCTGCGTTCTTGCAAAGTAGGCAAGTGTCATATAGGAATGTATGAACTGTCACAGCATTTCAGTTTTGTGAGGTAATCCTGCTTTACTCAGTACTGGTGAGGGCTCAGCAGAAGTATTTGGTTTGTTTTTGGCACCACGCTTTGTGAGAACGGACTGATTAGAGATAAAACAGAATTGACAGAAATAGTCACGGGTCTTAACAATCAGAAAGAAAGATTGAAGATTGAGTTGTGGTGGCTGAGCTCACAGAATAGAAGAGGGAACGAAACATCATAGACTTCAGATACATCAAGGGAGTCTCCAGGTGCACGATCGATCACTCCTAAAAACGTATAGACCTCAACTGCAGCAAGTGCGATCCAGGTTGGAAATTAGGAAGCCTCCTGATGAGAAGGGCAAGTAAAGTACTGGCGTAGGTTGCCTTACCCACTCTGTGTCTAGCCAACTCGCAAAGAATGATTGAAAAGCAACCGTTTGAACCCCCCCTCTGCACACGCCGTCCTTTTACAGGTGTCAGAAGTATCGAGCACAAGGTCAGGTACGTGGCACTAGAAAATCCTGGCATCGGTGTAGCAGCACTCGTTACAGAATTAACACAGGGATTAGGGGAAACTGGTCAAAGCATAGAATAACAGCTAGAGGGGAAAGGCTGGCTGCAAATCCTGCTACATTTGTGGATCTGCAGCATTTTTAGGCTAGAATCCAGAACTGCTCAGCGTGAATCCATGAAGGCTTTAAATGGTGCAAAGTCTTAGGATATATACTTTTTTTTTTTTTTTTTTTTTTTTTTTTTTTTTTTTTTTTTTTTTTTTTTTTTTTTTTTTTTTTTTTTTCTTTTTACATGGGGGATTTAGTGATGCTCCAGTCACATGCTAGGAAACTCTTTCCTCTGACTGGAGGCTGCGTTACAGTCCCTGCAGCAGCAGGAAAGCGTGCTGTGCAGCAGTGCTTTATGTGGAAGCAGAGGATGCCGAGGAGGCGGAAGTGAGCTTGCATGCGCAAGAGACTTTGCAGAACTGTAGTTTCGTATTCGCTAAAGGTAATAATTAATGTAGCCTGTAACAATTAATGTGCTTGTAACAAGCCCCTTTGGAGGCCACGTACAAAGGCTTTGTGTGTTTGTCACAGGTCCTGTGGTTCACGCTGGGGGAACCTTCACTACCCTGTGAACAGAAAAGGGCTTAATTTGAGCTTTTAAGGTGAGATAGCTGAGCTAGAAGTTTATTTTTATGGCTGTTGAAAAAGGGAGTAATTTATTTGACTTGCAGAGAAGTATTGTTACCCAATATACATTATTATTGTCGTCTAATGTTTCTTTGCTTGTACCAGACCTCAGTTTACCTTTCTCCTACGTGCATCTTTGGAGGGAGCTGTCTCTGGCAGTTCCTGTTCTGTGAAAGATGGAGTTTATCAGCTGAAATGATAACTGTATTAGCTCTGTGTATCACCTGATAGGATTGGTTCTGGTGAGTTTATGAAATTGAATGGGTGTGTGCTTTAGATGAATAAATGGCATCTACAGAAACTAGAATCAAATCAGAAAGGCTCTCCAGGCACTTATAACTGTGATTAGATCTCACTGAAATGGAGAGGTTTCTCAAACGGTTTACAGGAACTGCCTTGGTAACTAAGTGGCCTGGCTCTTACGGTCTTGTTCCTTTTGTGTTCTTGATTTCAGAAAGACTGAATTAAAATGAAACTGCTTGGAGAATCTCATGCTCCTATGACAAAATAATCCATTTCTCTCATAGCAAGACATTTATAGCCAATTTCCCTTGCTTTTTGTTCTTTGCAGATCGAAAGCTGCTGGGAGTAAGAAGTTGCCCTTCCTTCTTCTACTTTAGAAGACATGGTTTCCAGGAAAGTGTTGGGATCTCTTGTTTGTCTGTTTGTTGTTACTGTGTTTATCTGGTAAGCATTAATCATATTTAAAACATCCTGTCTATATCTGTACTGTGGTAAAAAGCATAGTAGCAGAAAAATATAGGCAGTGCATTTTATGGAAAGTCTCTGTTAGAGCTGTAAGAAAGAACAATAATTCATATGATAGATAACATAACACTAGTAGAAGGAGAAGCCTCTGAAGGGAGAGAGAAAAAAAGACCAATTGTGTCTAAATTAGGCTGCTAACACTGTATCTGACTCTCAAACAAATGTTCAAGTACAGAATATTCCAGTTGCATTTCAGTTCAGGCTTTAAAAGAGATTATCTGTCTCTTCTAACAGTCCAAGCTCACTCCAGCGTAACTAGGGATAGCTTTGTAGCTATTGAACACTGTTGCTTTCAAGCTCTGAGAATGTTAGCTTTGATGTACTGAGTATGCCTTGCAGATTCTCTTGAGGAAACTCAAACATTGTTTGCAATGAATCTGAGATCAGGTTTCTATTAACTTATTAAATTATTAACTGTTATTAATTATACTGTATTTCTGATGTTGCAGTTTGCTCTTATTTCACATAGTGGGTGGCTGCATTTCACCAGTAGTTAAGTGATTGTCTATAAAAACCTATATAGACTGTGATCAAAACTGAAGGGAGGAAAAAAAGCCAATGCAGCCTATTTGTCTGCCATGCAAATTACAGGATGCACGTATAGCATTTGAAGTTCTAGGAGGTGTCAGTGTGTCACATCAGTGTATATTGCGTATTTATCCATTTTGAGTCTTGCCTTATCTGTCTCCATGTGTGTACGTTTTTCAAAAATGTGTAGATCTATATTTTGTAAACCACTTGATACAAATAATAATACTTAGACCTGATGTTACAGGCTGGATGCTTCTGGACTCATTTTGTTCTTTCCTATTATCAGCACCATATTACATTAAAATGTGAACACACAGGATCCTACGCTAATTAACAAGGTAGACATGCAGTTAGCTACAGTTACTTCTCAATATCTGAGAAGACTTCCCAGATTCTGAGACCATCTTGGAAAATCCTAGGAAGGTATCTTGCAACATTAGCTCTCTAAAAATGTTTCTTTGCTGTCCTAGGATTACAGTTGGGAATGGAAAAGTGCACTACCTCCCATATTACCTTCCTTGCCCCGAAATCTTGTAAGTATCCTATTTTGTATGTAACGAAAAACACAGGTCATTGCTACAGGAGCTGTACTTCACTGACGATATAAGTAGTTATTAACAAGTAGTCACTTGTTCTTTATTTTATGAATCTATAATTACTCACTCTCTTAAAAGAAAATGGTAATAATGCAACCTCTTCTGCTTTAATCTGCTTGCCCTTCAGGACAGCTCTGTATTTGTACAGCATGAGTCAGGCCGTGTTTGTTGTGGGTCACAGAGACCGTGACTAACAGATTAACATTGGCTTTGCTATCAGGGTGTGATCGCACACGTGCACACGTACACACAGGATCTCACTGGGCTTTGAGATGTCAGTTAAGTATCCCAGCTTGCTGGCTGGAGACGTGTAAGTCAGAGATGTGAAATGAATGACCACATAAGAAGATCTGGCAGAGTTAGGAATTAACTCTCCGCTCTCCTAATGATGTTCATTATCATCACTCCACGATCTATGCTTCCCACTCACTTCATGAATGTGTTTGTGTTATGGCAGCACTCGAGTCGTGGACCAGAAGCCTGCACTGAAAAAAATGAAAGGGCAGCTGCTTCTCCACAAACCTTACACTTAAAGGAGTCAGCTTCACTGTGTGCAAACCAATGTACAGTTAACTGACTTAGCATGGGTCTTGGAAGCTGTCTTGGAAGCTGCATAAAAGAGAATTTATGCTGTGGAGGAGCAGGGTACATGGCCTGACTTCACTGCCATTTTGGACCATAGCTGTAAGATGGCAAGCCACAGCTTTTCCAATCTTTTATCGTGGTCTACTGACCTTGTAAAAACAAAATTTAAAAATGCAAATAGAAAAGATCATCGCTCATAGAGGCATTTCTGGTTATCTCAAGCCATTAAAAAACATTGAGTCCAGTAAGATGCTTTTTCCTCTGAATGCTATTTAAAGTGTGATGTATTTCAGGTAGTGCACAGGAACAGTTATGCAGTGAATGGAGCACATAAAGGACCAAAACTGGCGGTCCACAAAAAGCACCTCCTTCCCTAGCTTTTGACTCCTAAACTCTGATTTACTCACAGTCTCAGAGAGCTGCCAGTATCTCTCTCTGCCTGTTCTGTTGTGTGCTCTGTTTCATCTGACAGGCCTGGACTGCGCATACAGGCAATGTCTGTCGCTGTCCCAGGCAGAGCAGTGTGCACACAGTCCACACTGGAGTGAGTGGACAGCTGTCAGTGCAGCAGCAAGTCCTCAGCCTGAACCTGGTTTGTATTTTAGGAAAAGCAATACAGTCCCTTTCTTTTCCCACCCCACATGCAGGTCCATAAAACTCCAATATAGAGAAGACAAGCTAATCCAGCTTTTCCCCCAGTAAGTACTGGCTTTTTATTTCCTGACCTTTAAACTGCTATTCCTCTCTTCCGGGCATATTCATGTATTATTCAATAGATATTTCTTCCTTCCTACAGATTATTTTATCAGCAGCCAAGAGTGCTGGCTCCAAAGTAAGTTTCTTTGTTTGAACTTTGTTGTTTGTTTCTGCTGACTTTAGTTTGGGTGCTCTGTGGCACTCAGAGTCCTGGTACACACTGAACAGTACCTTGTTCCTAGAGAAATCTAACCAGATGGGTCTGTCTGCAGCTGTCTATGCTGCTGTAAGATTGAGTTTGCTAATATACCTACTGTAAATTCCCAATTAATACATTAGCACACACACAGCCTGTCTATGTCGTTGCTGCCAGGGATTTTTTTTTGAGATGGGAGGTATATAACAGCTGGAAAACAGTGAGAAGTTACCTTCCGGAACCATGTTGTATCTGTAACCAGCTGTGGGAGAGCTTTGAGTCCATTTCATGGCAAAATCAAGCAGGTGCCTTGTGTGAGCTTCAGCAGTGGTTTCAGCTAACCTGCTGGATCTTCTGCTGGAAGAAATTGCAGGCATTCTCAGGCAAGTCTCTGTAAGAAGCAGTCAAGCCAGTGAGTTTTGAGTTTAAACAGACATGGAGGGTTTGAGGCAGCAGCAGCCGGGACGTGACCTAGGCAAACGCTCCCCGTCAGCTCATGTTTGTTAGCAGTCTCCTTTGGTCCAGCTCCTGTGACCTGACTCTTATCTCTAACAGTTCACCTTCAACAGCCACCACTTTTTTTTTTTTTTGCACATTAATAAACACACCCTGTTGGTACATACCATTTTTTTTCCCCTGCTATTTCAACAGGACCTGCTAGGCCTGAATGTTTCTCTTCTGTATTGGAATAAATTAATGCACGAAATCAGCTAGTGTATACTGGGTTAAACGAGGAGAAAATCGTGTGGCTTTTAGAGCTCTGTGTCTTCTGGGGAGTTGACTAGCATGCACTGAGAGGATGCATACCATGGAAATGAGTCATTGGGAAACCCAGTGCAGTCCTTTAAAATGAGATGGAAAAAAAGCCTGGCTTAGAGAAACAAACTTGCAGATTTCCTTCTCTCTCCCCCTCTAAAAAGGATAATTAACCCAGAAAGAGAACAGCTCAGTACGTTTTCTACAAACCAAATTCTTCTTCCTGTATAATTTAATCTTTTAATGACATGCATTGCTGTAGGAGGGGAGAGAAATTGTTATTCTAGTATCCACTCAGACTGAACGTGTTGGATCTGGGTTGACGGTGTACCACTGGCTCAGCCATCAAACTGCTCCCCACAGCTCCCTCGGTTTGGTTTTTGTGCTGCTGTTCCCTTGGGAGCCTGTCAGGTGGGAGACTGCTTCAGCCCCCAGGTGTGGCCCTGTGCCGTGCGTGACAAATTTCATTAGCAGAGTGCTACAGATCACGGTCTGGGGCGAATGAGTGGGCTAGGGTAAATTACGCATCATAAATGACATCCTGTTTGAAAATCAAAAAGGTAAGAAACAAACCCTGAACAAAGAAGAAAGGTGAAATAGCCTTGCATAGCTGTAATAGGGCACAATCAGGCTCTGCTGCACGTACATTCCGTATTTCCACTACCCACACAGGAGATTAAGGATTTTCTGTAACTTTGTAACTAATGCCGGCTCACATACAGAATTTTAAATTCTGTTTGAATGTGTTAAACCTATATATAAATACTGGAAAAATAAACTGTCATGCTGCAAGCTGTGTTTTAATAACACAGCAGTGGGGTATATTTTTATAGTAATTTCCATATTATTACTTGTGTTTTAATCTGCATGTAGCAATCTGTGTCAGACTGATAGAAAATAGGTATAACCTCTCATTCTATGAGTTCTGTGGTTATTAAACTCTCCTCAGCAGAAACATCCTATGAGCTTAAATAAGATTTTAGTAGATCCTCAGGCTTTTGCCAGTTTGATAAACAATGCTTAATTTCATCCCAGGCACTGAAATGTCCACACTTGGTAACCTTAAATAAGAACGCAGGAAAAAAAGATATGAAGATTATACCATCCATAATGAGTTAATGCTGATACACACACTCCTCTTCTAGCTGCCTTTTTAATGTTTCTTTCCCATTTACTGGCCTTGAAACCAAAAGGAACAATTGCATTTCAGTAACATTCCCTTTCTTTTCCTTCAGGCGTCAGGATGTGCTGACAGTCACACCGTGGCTGGCCCCCATCATCTGGGAAGGCACCTTCAATTCGGAGATCCTAGACAGCGCCTACAGGCCACTGAATCTCACCGTCGGGCTGGCAGCCTTTGCCATTGGAAAGTAAGTGAGCTCAGCGGGCACAGTCCTTGGGCTGATGTACTTCCTCTGTCCAAAGATCATTTGGGCTCTTTTTGTCCCCAGTAGAGCTGAAATCTATCCCAATCTGTAGTAAACTTTTATACCCATGTATTGTGTCCATAATTGTAGAAGCCTACAAGATAACAGACTCGGCACCTAAGGTACCTGGAAGCATGATCAGTATTTTCTAAGAACCTTGGGAATTAGAGCTGTAGATAGGTGGTTGGTTGGTCAAAGCAGGGATAATCCACTTGTTCCTCGACCTCCACTGTACTTTACATGTTGCATGTATAGTGTATGGATCCTTGCAGCTATAGCGAGTCAACACTCTTCATCCCTTGTTTTCTTCATTCGTTGAAGTACCCTTCATAATCCACCGTGCATCCCCTGTCTCTGCCGTGCTATTTCTGTGTTGTGTCTGCACAGATACACCAGGTTTGTGGGCCACTTCTTGGAGTCAGCAGAGAAACATTTCATGAAAGGCTATCGGGTGAACTATTATATTTTCACTGACAACCCTGAGACGATTCCTGATGTCCAACTGCAACCCAGACGAAGGTTTGTCATTGTCCCCATCAAGAAATACCCCAGCTGGCAAGAGATGTCCATGCGCAGGATGGAGGCCATAAACAAGCACATAGCAGAGAAGAGCCATCAGGAAGTGGACTACCTCTTCTGCGTGAACATTGACATGGTGTTCTGCAATGCCTGGGGGCCTGAGACTCTGGGTGATATAGTAGCAGCCATACACCCTGGCTATTTTAATGTCCCTCGAAGCCAGTTCCCTTATGAGAGGAGGAGTTCTTCAGCAGCCTACATCTCTGATGGAGAAGGGGATTTCTACTACGGAGGAGCTGTGTTTGGAGGGCTGGTCAAGAAAGTCTACGAGTTCACCAAGGCTTGCCACATGACCATCCTAACGGACAAAGCCAATGGGATTGTGGCAGCCTGGCAGGAAGAAAGTCATCTCAACAGGCACTTCCTGTCCCACAAACCCTCCAAGGTGCTTTCTCCTGAGTACTTATGGGATGACAGGAAGCCAAAGCCTCCTGAAATTCACCTCATACGCTTTTCTACAGTGGATAAGAACTACAAAGAGATATGGGAGTGACCATCTGATCCCTGCAGAGGTGTCCTCCACACAATCAAACCCACTGAATGTTAGCTCCCACAAAACATGCCCCAGCATGAATTTTTGTTCCCACTATGAACAAACTGAGCAAGGAGCACGTGGGTAGTTTCTCTGGAATAACAGGAGTCTAAATACATTTCAGAAGCAGCAGCCAAACGGGAGGTGAGAATGAAAAGGTTTCTAGGTTCCTGATCTTTGTAAACACAAGCATCCTCCTTGAGGCTGCAGCACACAAAGGCATCTTAAAAGCCAGGTATCAAAGGCAAAGCTGTCCTTATAGCAAGGTTGTAGATGTCTTTTGAGTGTTTTCCTGTGAGGAAAACACAGGCCTGCAGTGAGGCCTGACAGAAACTTAGCAAGATCAAAATGGTATTTGGCATTCCTGTGGAGAAGACCCAGAGT